>JAWPHD010025172.1:0-17049 GCA_037043455.1 Cyrtodaria siliqua | reverse complement strand
GAGAATAATGTTGTGCAGATGTGTGGTATTAGGGAATGAGTTGGTAGGGAAGGATAATGTTGTACAGCTTTGTGGTATTAGGGAATGAGGTGGTAGGGGAGGATAATATTGTGCAGCTGTGTGGTATTAGGGAATGAGGTGGTAGGGGAGGATAATGTTGTGCAGCTGTGTGGTATTAGGGAATGAGGTGGTAGGGGAAGATAATGTTGTGCAGCTGTGTGGTATTTGGGGAATGAGGTGGTAGGGGAGGATAATGTTGTGCAGATGTGTGGTATTAGCATTGTGCAGCTGTGTGGTATTAGGGAATGAGGTGGTAGGGGAGGATAATGTTGTTTATATGTGTGGTATTAGAGGAATGAGGTGGTAGGGGAGGATACTGTTGTGCAGCTGTGTGATATTAGAGGAATGAGGTGGTAGGGGAGGATACTGTTGTGCAGCTGTGTGATATTAGAGGAATGAGGTGGTAGGGGGAGGATACTGTTGTATAGATGTGTGGTATTAGGGGAATCAGGTGGTAGGGGAGGATAATGTTGTGGAGATATGTGGTATTAGAGGAATGAGGTGGTAGGGGAGGATAATGTTGTGCAGCTGTGTGGTATTAGGGGAATGAGGTGGTAGGGGAGGATACTGTTGTGCAGCTGTGTGGTATTAGGGGAATAATGTGGTAGTGGAGGATAATACTGTGCAGCTGTGTGGTATTAGAGGAATGAGGTGGTAGGGGAGGATAAGATAAATGTGTTTTTTTATCCTCAATTGGTTCAAATCTTCATTGAACTTATTTGGCCTATATCTCTTGGTGGAACAATTCACTTCATTTCCTTAACTGCTATCCAATTGATAATATTGCAATTCCCTATCTCTAGCTGCTATGTAGGTATACTATCTGAACAACTGTTGAGGTGAATGATATCCAAAAGATGTGAACTAAATGTTGTTTGACAGCTCATCAACACATTATAGGTTATTGCCTAAAAACACACTGACAAAACTCAGTGGTGCTGGTCAGGCTTGAACTCGGGTCCCCCAAAATGTCAAGTCCACCAAGCTATCCCAGCCCAATAAGTCCCGGGCGAAATTCTGTTCTTGTCTTTAAGAACTGTTCATGAACTGCTCTAAAACATTAATAACAGTTCTTGATCTGTTCTTGATCATCCTTGATTCTAGAACATTTGTTCTTAAAATGTTCTAGAACATTTTTAAGAACAGTAATGTACTTGGCCAATAAGCGCACACAGTTGCTTCTTAAACTGTTCTTGAAATGTTCTGGAACAAATTTAGAATCGTTCTAGAACTTGTATCAAGAGGACATGTTCTTAAAGTGTTCTAATACCGTTCTAAAACAATATCAGGAACAATTTAAGAACCGTTTAGGAACTTGTATAAAGAGAACATGTTCTTAAAGTGTTCTAATACCTTTCTTAAACCATATCTGGAACAATTTAAAAACCGTTTAGGAACTTGTATCAAGATCACATGTTCTTAAAGTGTTCTAATACCGTTCTTAAACAATATCAGGAACAATTTAAGAACAGTTCAGGAACTATAAATGTATAAAATAAATAAAACAAATGTGAGAACTAATTAAGAACACTTTAAGAACCCTTGATGTTCCTAAACTGTTCTTAATTGGTTCTTGAAATTGCTAAAGGGGGGGGGGGGGGGGGGGATAAAGAACAGTTTAAGAACATTTCTTGAAACTGGTTAGAGTACTGTCCCTTTGTTTCCAGCACCAATGTGCTTGAAATTTATAATTATATTTGGAAATATGATAAATTTGAGAAAAACAGAGATTTAAGTTGGATATTTCAAAATAAATTGGAACATAATAGGTAAGAATACATGAAGTACATTAATAAGTATTTTTTTATTCAACAAAACCTACACAACAACAGGACTAATAAGCATATTATTTGTGTAAAGAGTGGGTGGGGTAAGGTAATATTCAGTATGAATTGACCATGGTGCTTATTTTGATAGATGTTAAGACCATGGTCATTTGACCCTGGTCAACCATGGTCAGAAATGACCATGGTTGCCCATGGTGTCAATATTGCTCGATTTTAAGACCATGGTCAACCCAGGTTAATGATGGTCAGCCATGGTTATTAGACGATGGTACTGAAAACAAAATGTTTATTCACTTTTGTGGAGAGATCCAATTCTGCACCAATTTACTAAGGTAATTTTGGAAAAAAGGCCATATCAAAATAAGAAAAATTAATTTGTGTTTATCATAGTTTACAAGAAATTTACAGTCAACAATCTAAACTTGTTTATATGCATACCGGTACTTGTATGTGCTGGACATTCCATTTTAAAAATAAAGTTTCATTCATGGACTGTTCTTGAACGGTTCTGGGATACTTGTTCAAGAACTGTTCATGAAATGTTCTTCATCTGTTCTAGAAGAGTTCAGATACAGTTCTTGAATGTTAAATGAGACAAATTTCTAGAACTATCACTCTTGAACAATTCAAGAACAGAAGTTCTTGAACCATTCAAGAACAGAAGTTCTTGAACGGTTCAGGGATAATTGTTCAAGAACTAAAGTTCTAGAATAGTTCTGGAACTTGTTCTTCAACCATTCAAGAATGATAGTTCCAGAAAATGTGTCTCATTTAACGTTCAAGAACGGTATCTAAACTGTTCTAGAACGTATGCAGAACATTTCATGAGCAGTTCTAGAACAATTATCCAGAACCGCCCTAGAACAGTTCTGGAACAGTTCCAGAAAATGTTGTTGGGGTTCACATCTAGAGCAGTAAAAACAAGCCTGCAAATGCTATTATAATGGGAAAACAATGTTAATTTTTCTACAGCTAATTTTAATCCCTGTCATTATTACCACTTGAATCTCAAAATGATGTGGCATTTTACCCAGTATCTTCATTATCATATTTTCATCTTCCTCTGAGGATTCCTAAATCACAATAAAACCCTTCTGTTAACCTTCACTGAGTGTCAGCTTATTAAAACAAGGAGATAAGTCTAAATGAAAATTTGATTAGAGGATTTTGAAGGTGGAAGTGAATTTGAAACTTTAAATAGTTATGTATAATATCCGGTCTTAAATGAGTTTTTTAATTCTGTATGACTTATGAAATAAAGGCTTGTTAAAATTAAAAATAATTCATAATGAGTTCCATAAATGTTATATAGGATGTGGATAAGTTTAAGGTCCATTTTATTCCATGACATTGAAGTCAAATGTGTAGAAAATAATTCAGATGAATATACAACCGCCATGATGTCAGAAAAACTTTAGCACCAAAACGTCATGAGACGCCATAAACAATGCTGGATATCAAAGAGTTCATGTTTTATATTGTTAAAAATGGTGTTTTAGCAGACTTGATAATTAGTATTATGTAATATTATGAGTTGTTGGTAAATAATAAGTTTACAACTTAGATCTTGTTGAATTTATAATAAATAAAATAGTTTGTTTACAAAATTTGAGTAGTGTTACAGATGTAATGTATTTTATGCCCAACCTGTTATATATTCGATTGATAATAGCGAGTCAACACACATGTTCTACTATAGACTATATGCTTTAATACGAAGCTACTATGAGAGACGCTATACAAGACTGACCCAGTGATGGGTTGTGTATACATTTATATAAGGCACAGACATGTATGTATACAGGGCTTTTTTTTGGCCGTTTTTATAGCCGTTATTCGGTCATATTCCCAATGGCAAAACATATCTTTTTTTCCCAATTTTGAGGAAAAAATTCCCAATTAAAAAAAAAAAAAAGTATGCCAATCCAATGATTGGGGTTCAAAAGCTTAAATAAATGCTTCTGTTTATCTTGGTGTACAAAAACAGTATTAAAAGATATAATTATGAAAGGAATGCTTTACTTTATATTTTTCCGAATTTTATTAAAAATCGCGCTAAAATTCCCAATTTTATGAAAAATCGCGCTAAAATTCCCAATTCCAGGGGTACGGGTCATGTTCCCAAAATTATGAAAAAAAGCCCTGGTATATCAAGTTACATTAAAATATAATATACAACACCACCTTTTAAAGCTCATATTAGAAGTACTTCCATAAATATTTTTTCCCAAATGTGAAGAATTTCAATCATAAACAGAACTTCATTAATAAACTGGCACATCTGTTACACTATAAACACATGTCTATTATCTAAAGTTCACTCCCACAGTTTTAGACAAAATTAGTTACAAACTAATTACTTCCAATTATTGTCTATAAATTTAATCTGTTTGGCGGATTTGAAACTCTGCCATGTCTAGTAATATAATTTTGCAAATTTTGATCATTTGATGAATTATCATGAGACAGTAGGTATCAGATGCATGACTAGATTGTGTACTCTCATTGTCTCCCCACAATTGAAAGTCAGAGGGTTCATTCACCCGACCATTGTTGCTGAGTTTCACCAGATGCCTTCTATTGCAAGATATTGTACCGTGGGGTGTTTCTACTTAATATGACCAAGATGGATTAACCTCTTTTATGATATTACCATCAACCTGTAAATCTTTCACAAAAGTGTTGTCACCCTTTTGAAGTGGTTTAAAGGTACGCACTCTCTTTTGCAAATCATAATGCTGTTTTGATTTGCGTCGCGCGATGCTCTCTTTATGATAAAGTACTTTGTAATTAACCGGTTTTGGTATTATTTTTTCTGGAATTTGCGGAAGTGTTGTCTTAATTTTCCTTCCGAAAAGCAATTCAGCTGGGCTGTAGCCATTGCTTAAAGCTGTCGCGCGATAGTTCGTTAGCGCGATGTATGGATCAGCAGTTTTTTCCAGTAAGCGTTTTACTGTTTGTAGGGCTCGCTCCGCTTCTGCATTACCCTGAGGATATCTCAGGCTTCTCGTAATGTGTTTTATTCCGTATTCGGACATGAATTCTTCAACACTTTTGAGGAATACTGAGGGCCATTGTCAGATGTCAGGACGTCACAAAGTCCATGTCTACTGAATATCGACTTATGTCCTGTGAAGTTAATGTTGAGCTAAGTTTTGCCAACTCAATGAATCTTGAGTGACTGTAGTAGTCTACAACTAAAAGCTATGTGTGACCTTTCCATATGAACAAATCAGATCCTAAATGTCAAACTCAGTAGTGATCATTGGCTCGGTTGGCATGATCATTTTGCAATTTTGCACAGACATTTCAAGATTGAACAATGTTTTCAATATTTAGTGTTAATCCCTAGCCACCAAACCGATTCATGGGCAATCTGTTTACATTTGTTATCCCTTGATCATGGCCCAATGAAGTCAATTGGGATAATTAATCTGTCAGCCTTCATTAACAGGCCATTGTTTACAGTAATTTCCCCTCTAAATTGCCAATAAAGTGGCCAATTTCACTGGCTGCAGTGTATGTCTTATCTGGCTACCCAAACTGACAGTACCTAATTAAAAACTTGAACAAGACATCAATGTCCTTGAAGCTCTAATTTTAGGTTTTTGATAGCTAGATCAGCATTCCTGTGAAGTTTCATGAAAATCCGTCAAGTAGTTTCAGAGGAGTAGTCGCTACAAGTTTTTATTATATAACTCTATGTAAACAAAGATGGCCGCTGGCAGCCATGTTTAACGTCGAATCAAAATAATTTTCAACAAGGATCAACATCATGTCATACTGATCATTTTAGGAAAAGACGCATATCAATATCACTTACAGTTTTCAAGAAGTAGTCACTAAAAGCTTGTTTTTTTTAAATCTATTTTTAGATTTGGTGGCCATCTTGGATTTCACATCAACATGAATTTTTGCTAGGATCAACTAGACTTCATGGGCAACATTTCTGTAAAGTTTCATGAAAATCCATTCAGTAGTTTCAGAGGTGTAGTCTAGTAAATATTTACGGACGGACGACGGACACAGCACCACGGTATAAGCTCTGCTGATCTCTGATCAGTAGAGCTAAAAATGGGATTGTTTTAACCTGATTTCCTCTAATCTGGGTTCAGTCGCTGGCAACTGTCTGATAACTGTGTCTACATAGCTTTCAGTGTCTTTGCAAAGCTACTGTTCTTCCTGTGTCAATGTCTTGACTCACAGGGTGAGTCTGGTTTGACTAATTGCTTCCCTGGAACGTGAGAAATGGAATACGAGAATTGCATTAGTCTCAGTCTAAATCTTTGTATTCTTATGGGCAAATCATTAAGAGCCTTTTGCCCCAGTAATGAAACTAAGGGTTTGTGATCAGTCTCAATATGAAAGGATTTTCCTATGAGAAAGTCACGATTTCTTTCACAACCAATGTAACTCCCAGTGCTTCCTTTTCAATAGTTGAGTAACGCTGTTCTGACGGTAATAGGAAACACGCCCTATCTGTCGGTGATAGGAAACATGCCCTATATGTTGGTGATAGGAAACACGCCCTGTCTGTCAGTGATAGGAAACACGCCATATCTGTCTATCTGTCGGTGATAGGAAACACGCCCTATCTGTCGGTGATAGGAAACACGCCCTATCTGTCGGCGATAGGAAACACGCCCTGTTTAAAGCAATATACAACACAACTGACCACAATCGTTCCAGATTGTATTACACATGTGTACATGCAACACATGGCTAACAAGCAAAGTTAAGTGATATAACTAGAAATGCTTTCTTGAAAGCACAAGAAAATCGGTACAAACGATGGATGCTCCATCGGTACAAACGCTGGTTGCTCCCCGAAATGACAATTAATCCACAACTTATCATATGGCCTTGTATCGCCCAGCAGTTTTCAATTTGCATCCATCAGTAGTTTTTTTACTTCTGCTTCAGACAAAAATTTCAAGTATAAAATAACAAAGGGAAATAACTTTAATTAGAATGAAGACTGGTTGTAGATCTCTGTACTTCCTCTCATTGCCCTCTATCATTGTGTGAAGTTTCATTGCAGTCCTGTCAGTAGTTATGCTCCGGACCAAAAGATTCCAAGTATAAAATTGCAAAGGGCAATAACACTGATTTGAATGAAGACAGAGTTATGGTTATTGCACTCTGCACTTCATCTTATTGCCCTCTGTCACTGTGTGAAGTTTCATCGCAGTTCCACCAGTAGTTTTGAAGTTATGCTTCGGACAAAAGTGGGACGGACGGAAGATCAAAGCAGCAACTATATGCTCCCCCCGAAAATTTCGGGGAGCATAAAAATGATTGCAACAAGAAACAATTCAATGAAATGTTATACTTTTCAGCTATTAAACAGATAATTTCGAAAGTATATCATTAAAATCACCCACATTAAGCTTACACATTCTCAACACAATGAACTGAAAGACAACAAACAATTGTTTTGAAATATCTTAAAGTCTAATAGATTATCCGTGTATAAAAAATGACGGAGCATGCTTATATGATGAGGCTATAGCTACATTAATTCTTGCATATAAACTGCAGATTCCAAACAACAAAGCGTCTGTCATATAGATATTATGCATATCTATTATATATTTGTCTGTGATTTGTATAGGAAATACTGGGAATAGAAAAGCTATATCTACTCGTTTGCTCTACTGTGAAATATCTCCCAGTACTGTGCAATATCTCCTACTGGGAGATATTTCACAGTACGGAACATTGCTCGGCCTTTTCCGTCAGTGGCGGGAACGCCAAATGACGTTCTGATTGTTTTACGGACGTCGTCGCCAGATTCCGCCACTAGGAAATACCGATTACGGAAATTAACGAAGAGTTCCGGTTCCACTTGTTTTGTTTGTATGGCATGTCGTCTTGGCGTTCTCGTGCAAACTGGTGTAAAAAGACGTGAATCATTAGAAACATTAATAAAATATCATTTTAAATTATGTAATATTTAGTTTAATAACCAGTGTTTTTAAGATACTGCAAATATCTCCCTCGGTAGATAAATGGCCCCGATATAATAACTCGTGCACTCGTTCTTTTATCGGGGTCATTTCTCTACCTCGGGAGATATTTCCCGTATCTCAAAAACACTGGTTATTAAACTCTATGCATTTCATTAATTAGCATAATGCTAGTTTGGATCCTATGTTTGCTTTCTCATAGTATATTTAAATTTTGATTCGGAACATCCTTTTACAGGTCACACTGTCAGCCTGCTCAAAATGAAGATGGTATGAATAGTGATGGTTTGAAAGTCTGTAAGGATGGTGAATATAGATAATTATGCACACTTTTCTTATCAATGTGGGTGAGTCTTGTAATGTTGATAACTTAAACGTTACAAGATCAAGTTTATAAATCAAAATGAAATAATGGATCAATCGATAAAACTCAGTTCTCTTCTTACACTTTAATCCAATGTTTCAGTGACTGCCAAAACAGCAAGATGGATGTCACTTAAATTTTGCTAATTATTGTGTTACCTTGAAAAAGGTTGGAGAATCCCACTGAAACATTGGATTAAAGTTCTCCGGCCATGTTTTGTTTCATGAACATGTTTTAGATATATACAATTCACATATTGCAATATCTGTGAAAAGCGAGAATAAGATTCTATTTGATGACATAGAAAACTTTAAACAGGTAAATTAATCCACAGGTAAATGTATTTATCAATTATCTGGCAACAGTTGTGCAGCTATACAATTCAGATTTACCTCATTTCCCCGTGCAGTCACGCAGTGGTAAAAGTAGTATCTACGTCATGCAAATAATACTTATTTTTACATACAACTTGGTAGCGGTTATATGATGTTTAAGAGTTAAATTTGTTAATTGAGAATACTACAAAAACGGTGGCCATTCACCTTTAAAAGTTACAGCTATAGTGTGCCTTGTATGTGAATGGATTGTCAAATAGGGATATATCTGGGCTAAAGCTCAATGACGTCACATACTGTGTAAACCTCTCAATAAGATGTCCGACATAATAAACCTATACTTTTGTATATATATATACTGTGTACAGTCAGGGAACTTTTGAAAAACCATCACCTTAAATGGTGATGATGTTTCATCACAATGGTGATGACGTTTCATCACATCATAATTAAATATGCGAACTCGCCACCATGCTACAAGTCCGATCTATTTCATGTGCCTATGTTTATCGCCGTAATTGTTGCCTTTTGGCAGTTTGGTTTATCGGTAGAAGTATAGATAGGGAACCCGCCAGTAGCTTTATAAACGAGAATCTGTGTCGATTTTTGAGACAAATGGCAGAAATCGGTGCAGAAGGTTAACACATGTGTTACTGCATATCGTCCAAATTTATCGAATTCTGTTTGATGAATGTTATAACATTTTCTAATTAGAGGTCAATGACCTTGAAGCTCTACTGATAGATTTTTGATAGCTAGGTCAACATTCCTGTGAAGTTTCATGAAAATCCATCAAGTAGTTTCATAGGGGTAGTCGCTACAAGTTTTCATTATATAACTATGTAAACAAAGATGGCCGCTGGCGGCCATGTTAAATGTCAAATCAAAATAATTTTTGACAAGGATCAACATCATGTCATACTGATCATTTTAGAAAAAAGTCCCATATCAATATCACTTATAGTTTTCAAGAAGTAGTCACTACAAACTTGAATTTTGAAAATCTATTTTTAGCCATGGTGGCCATTTTGAAGTTCTGGCCGACCTGAAATTATGCTAGGATCAATTAGACATCAAGAGCAACATTCGTGTGAAGTTTCATGAAAATCTTTCAAGTAGTTTCAGAGGAGTAGTCGCTACAAGTTTTCATTATATAACTCTATGTAAACAAAGATGGCCACTGGCAGCCATGTTTAACGTCGAATCAAAATAATTTTCGGCAAGGATCAACATCATGTCATACTGATCATTTTAGGAAAAGACGCATATCAATATCACTTATAGTTTTCAAGAAGTAGTCGCTACAAACTTGTATTTTGAAAATTTATTTTTAACTGTGGCGGCCATCTTGAATTTCCGGACAACCTGAAATTTTGCTAGGATCATTTAGACATCAAGAGCAACATTCCTGCGAAGTTTCATGGAAATCCGTCAAGTAGTTTCAGAGAAGTAGTCGCTACAAGTTTTTACTAAATAACCCTATGTAAATAAAGATGGCCGCTGGCAGCCATGTTTAACGTCGAATCAAAACGATTTTCGACAAGGACCAAAATCATGTCATGCTGATCATTTTAGAAAAAGTCCCATATCAATATCACTTCAAATTTTCAAGAATTAGTCGCTAGAAACTTGTTTTTTAAAAATCTATTTTTAGATTTGGCGGCCATCTTGGATTTCATATCAACATCAATTTTTGCTAGGATCAACTAGACTTCATGGGCAACATTTCTGTAAAGTTTCATGAAAATCCATTCAGTAGTTTCAGAGGAGTAGTCGCTACAAAAAAAAAGTTTACGGACAGACAGACGGACGACGGACGCCGCACCACGGCATAAGCTCTGCTGATCTCTGATCAGTAGAGCTAAAAATGTATAGACAAAGAATTTAGTTTTGACTTGAATATATCAAAGTATGCGTTTCGCGACAGGAATGAAGCGTTTCACTTTGATCAAGTTGACAGTTTTTTTCTTGTTTCAATCTGGGTGATGGAAAACCCTCACATTGAAAGTTTGCAAGATTATACTATGTGACGATAAATCGTTACCTGAATTATTTTTGAAAATGTAACGAATGAATGAAGAATGAAGGTGATGGTTTTTCAAAAGTTCCCTGACTGGTTACTCGCAGGCTGATCTGGGTTTACACTGGCTGCAAAGGCTGTTATAGTCGCCCTTAGCAGGCTAAGAGTTAAATGCCAGCAAATATTCTGAAATGTCATCAAAATGTCAGCTGCAGTAAACACTGAGACCGAATTTTAATCAGCATGAATATTAGCAAAAGAGAATGATCAATATCCTGAATTAAAACCATCCACTTAAGACGAGAATTCCATGGAATCAAACATCTCGCCTACAATGCAGCGACAAGTAATTCTGATTACATTTGAATGGTGATTTACATCATTTTCAGCACAAATATAGGCCATATATGGTTGCTTTTCTTGTGGTCTAGGAAAAACACCCCAATTTTCCTGGGTAGGCCCAGTATCATATACCTCCATCTGTAAGAATCAACATCTTTTCACTTGACAGGTCATTCAAATAACCCTTAGCCTGCTATGAATATATAATGCACTGTCCTTCCTTTAGATATAGACCATTCCATTTATGTTACAAAGGGGTGTTTTGGGAGTTACTCGCTGGCTTTAACTTGCAGGCTGATCTGGGTTTACAATGGACACAAAGGCTATTATAGTCGTGCTTAGTGGGTTAAGGGTTAAGATATAAGTAAATAATTAACACATCTTGCATATTTATAATGGTGGTATTCAAGTTTATGGACCGGGCAATCAGACAAAGGGACATATCTGTAATAAATTAGGCAATCAACAATGGGTGATGTCGAGGGACATAAGGTCATCAGTTTTTATGCGTGTATGAAGTTTAGGAACAACTCATTCAGAACTGTTTGAGAAATACAAGCAATACAAATGTGTTATGCGACGGGATTGGACAGGACGAGGTGGGACAGGACAAAAATGCATTAAAGGTGCTATGCAATGAGACGCGACGTTACGGACAGCGTGATTCCTATATAGCCCCACTTCAATTTGCGAAAGCGGGGGTATAAAAATATCTTCTGAAAAGAAGGAACTGTGTAAATGAACTTGAATCAATATTACCACGCCATATATCATCAACATTACCACCACATACATCAACAAAAATACCACCCGATATATCATCAATATTACCACCACATATATCATCAACATTACCACCCCATATATCATCAATATTACCACCACATATATCATCAACATTACCACCCGATATATCATCAATATTACACCACATATATCATCAATACTACCACCCCATATATCATCAATATCACCACCCATATATCATCAATATCACCACCCATATATCATCAATATTACCATCCTATATTTCATCAATATCACCACCCCATATATCATCAATATCACCACCCCATATATCATCAATATTACCACCGCATATATCATCAATATTACTACGCCATATATCATCAATATTACCACCAAATATATCATCAATATTACCACCACATATATCATCAATACTACCACCCCATGTATCATCAATATTACCACCCCATACATCATCAATATCATCATATTATCACCCCATATATCATCAACATCACCGCCCCATATGTCTATCAATATTACCACTGCATGTATTATCAATAATACCACATCATATATCATCAATATTACCACCCCATATATCATCAACATTACCACCCCATATATCATCAACATTACCACCCCATATATCATCAACATTACCACTAAATATATCATCAACATTGCCACCCCATATATCATCAACATTACCACCCCATATATCATCAATATCATCATATTATCACCCCATATATCATCAACATCACCACCCCACATATCATCAATATTACCACCCCATATATCATCAACTGTGCCACCCCATATATCATCAACATTACCACCCCACATATCATCAACATTACCACCCCATATATCATCAATATCACCACCCCATATATCATCAGTATCACCACCACATATATCATCAATATTACCACCGCATATATCATCAATATTACCACCCCATATATCATCAATATCACCACCCCTAATGGCCCATAACATATCATTATCTTAAACGGAAACAATAAAATCTACTTACATAAGATGGTGAGATAGAGAAAATCTCCAACTATCACAGATATGCAACAATCACAGACATTTGACAAACATGCCTGCCGAATAAGCATCTGATCAATGTAAATTAAATGCTGGCACTATAGCGACTAACAGCCTGGAGACAATTTTCAATTCATCAGAAATGGATCTTACGAATGTTGTGCAACAGTTGACTACAACCGTGTCGAGTATCAAAGTAACTATTGGAAAAAACATACTGAATTTAGCGTTATTTGCAATTTGATACACTGAAGCACTTGGATTCTATGTGGTTTGGCGTTAAATTCCTGTAGGAAATCATGCTTTTAGTCATTAAAAGGATTTCAAACAGGTTTTACGTTAACCTGATATTTCACTCTGAATGAAAGGCAAATGGTGAAATGAAACCTGACAGGTTGGAATATTCCCATACCCTTGTAATGAAGTTATCCACATTTCACATTGAACTACAATAGTTATATTCAAACAGAAAGCTTCCTATCAATCAACCAGTAAGCGAAAATAACTATAACAAAATGTTTTGGGAATGAAATGATTCTGTCGAATTTCATTTCCCAAGCAGGAAATAGGAAAATTGGTCAATAGGAAATGCAACATTCACAGAACACAGCTAACCAAAAACGTGCAACATTCACAGAACACAGCTAACCAAAAACATGCAACATTCACAGAACACAGCTAACCAAAAACATGCAACATTCACTGTACACAGCTAACAAAACATGCAACATTCACTGTACACAGCTAACCAAAAACGTGCAACATTCACAGAACACAGCTAACCAAAAACATGCAACATTCACAGAACACAGCTAACCAAAAACATGCAACATTCACTGTACACAGCTAACCAAAAACATGCAACATTCACTGTACACAGCTAACCAAAAACATGCAACATTCACTGTACACAGCTAACCAAAAACATGCAACATTCACAGAACACAGCTAACCAAAAACATGCAACATTCACAGAACACAGCTAACCAAAAACATGCAACATTCACAGAACACAGCTAACCAAAAACATGCAACATTCACTGTACACAGCTAACCAAAAACATGCAACATTCACAGAACACAGCTAACCAAAAACATGCAACATTCACTGTACACAGCTAACCAAAAACATGCAACATTCACAGAACGCAGCTAACCAAAAACATGCAACATTTACAGAACACAGCTAACCAAAAACATGCAACATTTACAGAACGCAGCTAACCAAAAACATGCAACATTCACAGAACACAGCTAACCAAAAACATGCAACATTCACAGAACACAGCTAACCAAAAACATGCAACATTCACAGAACACAGCTAACCAAAAACATGCAACATTTACAGAACACAGCTAACCAAAAACATGCAACATTCACAGAACACAGCTAACCAAAAACATGCAACATTCACAGAACACAGCTAACCAAAAACATGCAACATTCACAGAACACAGCTAACCAAAAACATGCAACATTCACAGAACACAGCTAACCAAAAACATGCAACATTCACAGAACACAGCTAACCAAAACATGCAACATTCACAGAACACAGCTAACCAAAAACATGCAACATTCACAGAACACAGCTAACCAAAAACATGCAACATTTACAGAACACAGCTAACCAAAAACATGCAACATTCACAGAACACAGCTAAACAAAAACATGCAACATTTACAGAACACAGCTAAACAAAAACATGCAACATTTACAGAACACAGCTAACCAAAAACATGCAACATTTACAGAACACAGCTAACCAAAAACATGCAACATTCACAGAACACAGCTAACCAAAAACATGCAACATTCACAGAACACAGCTAACCAAAAACATGCAACATTCACAGAACACAGCTAACCAAAAACATGCAACATTCACAGAACACAGCTAATCAAAAACATGCAACATTCACAGAACACAGCTAACCAAAAACATGCAACATTTACAGAACACAGCTAACCAAAAACATGCAACATTCACAGAACACAGCTAACCAAAAACATGCAACATTCACAGAACACAGCTAACCAAAAACATGCAACATTCACAGAACACAGCTAACCAAATACATGCAACATTCACAGAACACAGCTAACCAAAAACATGCAACATTCACAGAACACAGCTAACCAAAAACATGCAACATTCACAGAACACAGCTAACCAAAAACATGCAACATTCACAGAACACAGCTAACCAAAAACATGCAACATTCACAATACACAGCTAACCAAAAACATGCAACATTCACAGAACACAGCTAACCAAAAACATGCAACATTCACAGAACACAGCTAACCAAAACATGCAACATTCACAGAACACAGCTAACCAAAAACATGCAACATTCACAGAACACAGCTAACCAAAAACATGCAACATTTACAGAACACAGCTAACCAAAAACATGCAACATTCACAGAACACAGCTAACCAAAAACATGCAACATTTACAGAACACAGCTAACCAAAAACATGCAACATTCACAGAACACAGCTAACCAAAAACATGCAACATTTACAGAACACAGCTAACCAAAAACATGCAACATTCACAGAACACAGCTAACCAAAAACATGCAACATTCACAGAACACAGCTAACCAAAAACATGCAACATTCACAGAACACAGCTAACCAAAAACATGCAACATTCACAGAACACAGCTAATCAAAAACATGCAACATTCACAGAACACAGCTAACCAAAAACATGCAACATTTACAGAACACAGCTAACCAAAAACATGCAACATTCACAGAACACAGCTAACCAAAAACATGCAACATTCACAGAACACAGCTAACCAAAAACATGCAACATTCACAGAACACAGCTAACCAAAAACATGCAACATTCACAGAACACAGCTAACCAAAAACATGCAACATTCACAGAACACAGCTAACCAAAAACATGCAACATTCACAGAACACAGCTAACCAAAAACATGCAACATTCACAGAACACAGCTAACCAAAAGTATGCAACATTCACAATACACAGCTAACCAAAAACATGCAACATTCACAGAACACAGCTAACCAAAAACATGCAACATTCACAGAACACAGCTAACCAAAACATGCAACATTCACAGAACACAGCTAACCAAAAACATGCAACATTCACAGAACACAGCTAACCAAAAACATGCAACATTTACAGAACACAGCTAACCAAAAACATGCAACATTCACAGAACACAGCTAACCAAAAACATGCAACATTTACAGAACACAGCTAACCAAAAACATGCAACATTCACAGAACACAGCTAACCAAAAACATGCAACATTTACAGAACACAGCTAACCAAAAACATGCAACATTCACAGAACACAGCTAACCAAAAACATGCAACATTCACAGAACACAGCTAAACAAAAACATGCAACATTTACAGAACACAGCTAAACAAAAACATGCAACATTTACAGAACACAGCTAAACAAAAACATGCAACATTCACAGAACACAGCTAACCAAAAACATGCAACATTTACAGAACACAGCTAACCAAAAACATGCAACATTCACAGAACACAGCTAACCAAAAACATGCAACATTCACAGAACACAGCTAACCAAAAACATGCAACATTCACAGAACACAGCTAACCAAAAACATGCAACATTCACAGAACACAGCTAACCAAAAACATGCAACATTCACAGAACACAGCTAACCAAAAACATGCAACATTCACAGAACACAGCTAACCAAAAACATGCAACATTCACAGAACACAGCTAACCAAAAACATGCAACATTCACAGAACACAGCTAACCAAAAACATGCAACATTCACAGAACACAGCTAACCAAAAACATGCAACATTCACAGAACACAGCTAACCAAAAACATGCAACATTCACAGAACACAGCTAACCAAAAACATGCAACATTCACAGAACACAGCTAACCAAAAACATGCAACATTCACAGAACACAGCTAACCAAAAACATGCAACATTCACAGAACGCAGCTAACCAAAAACGTGAAACATTCACAGAACGCAGCTAACCAAAAACATGCAACATTCACAGAACACAGCTAACTAAAAACGTACAACATTCACAGAACACAGCTAAACAAAAACATGCAGCATTCACAGATATAGAAGCTTGGAAAGGTCAGTGGCAAAAACGTTACTAGGGATTTGACTAGGTTCTAGGGTGCACCAATCTTATCGTAGTGTTATCCCAGTTAAATCGGACATTTAAAATAAAGAAACACAGAGATGATCATGTATATATGTATATATATAAAATAAAAATAAATTGAAGACAAACATTAAATGTTTTTAGGTAGGCATAATTATAGGGTCCACAATCTGTTGTGTC
>JAWPHD010025171.1:0-17049 GCA_037043455.1 Cyrtodaria siliqua | reverse complement strand
GACTTATAAATAAAAAATAAATAAAAATCTTCTTCTCGGAAACTACAAGAGCCAGAGGTTTGATATTTTGCATTTACTATAAGCTTATGGTCCTTTACCAATTTTTTTTCAAATGGTGAACCTCGGGTCACATTTGGCCCAACCTCAAGGGTCACATGTTTTACATAGCCATGTATAGGGAAAAACTTAAAAAATCTTCTTCTCTGAAACTGCAAGAGCCAGAGGTTTAATATTTTGCATTTGCTATAAGCTTGTGGTCCTCTACCAAGTTTGTTCAAATGGTGACCCAGGGGTCACATTTGGCCCCGCCCCGGAGGTCACAGTTTTACATAGGCTTTTATAGGGAAAAACAGAAAAAAATCTTCTTCTCTGGAACCACATGGCACGGAGCTCTCATGTATTACATGTAGCATCAGCTTATGGTCCTCTACTTAGTTTGTTCAAATGGTGACCCTGGGGTAAAATTTGTCCCCATAGACTTATATAGGAAAAAAAATCCAAAAATACTGGAAACTACAAGAGCCAGAGGTTTGATATTTTGCATTTAATATAAGCTTATAGTCCTTTACCAAGTTTGTTCAAATGGTGACCCTCGGGTTACATTTGGCCCCGCCCAAGGGTCACATGTTTTACATAGAGATGTATAGGGAAAAACTTAAAAAATCTTCTTCTCTGGAACTGCAAGAGCCACAGGAACTGGTCACTTTTATTTTTTGCCTTCTATTATTACAATTGTCTATAAAGGACATGAATGGGAAATTTTAGAAAATGCTGGTGTTCTTTTTCAGAGGTCAAGCAGACGTTCGAAACAATCTCAATTACATGCACACTATATACTAACATGTGCGGAAATTAATTTCCTATCCAACAATACCTTTCTTCCTACGATCCCTTGTAAATTCGCTGAGATATCTGAGTTCAAAGTCACCAAAGTGCAATTTGATGCTGCTCGTCGTTTGTTTATGTCCCCAATGTAAACAAATGAATTTTACCGAAAATTAGGTGTCCGATAAGTTCGGCGCAGTATTCCAGCTTCAAATCACAATCAGATCACTAACATAAAGCACCGATACGTAAATAAATCCATATTTGATCAGTTTGCATAGTCCGTATCACGAGAAAGTCACACAACAACGAGTATTTCGCCACTTGTTATCGACACTAGCAGACTTTACAAATGAAACCGCCATTTTCAAATGATTTTCGGGGCCGAATGACGTCATAATACGAATCTAACAGCTATGGTAAGTATTTTTACTTTTTAATATTATTCTTGAATATATTAGAAAATACGTTTGTGCTTATCCATAACACTATTATAATCAATAATAGTGTTATGTATAAGCACAAGCGTATTTAATAATATATTCAAGAATAATTTTATAAAGTTTTTTTTTTTTACCATAGATCTTAGGTTCGCATTATGACGTCATTCGGCCCCGTAATTCATTTGAAAATGGCGGTTTCATTTGTAAAGTTTGCTAGTGCCGATAACAAGTGGCGAAATACTCGTTGTTATGTGACTTTCTCGTGATACGGACTATGCACACTGATAAAATATGGATTTATTTACGTATCGGTGCTTTACGTTAGTGAATTGATTGTGATTTGAAGCTGGAATACTGCGCCGAACTTAACGGAATTAACGGACACCTGATTTTCGGTAAAATTCATTTGTTTACATTGGGGACATAAACAAATGACGAGCAGTATCAAATTGCACTTTGGTGACTTTGAACTCGGATATCTCAGCGAATTTACAAGGGATCGTAGGAAGAAAGGTATTGTTGGATAGGAAATTAATTTCTGCACATGTTAGTATATAGTGTGCATGTAATTGAGATTGTTTCGAATGTCTGCTTGACCTCTGAAAAAGAACACCAGCATTTTCCAAAATTTCCCATTCATGTCCTTTATAGACAATTATAATAATAGAAGGCAAAAAAAAAAAGTGACCAGTTCCTGTGGCAAGAGCCAGAGGTCTAATATTTTGTATTTGCTATAAGCTTATGGTCCTCTACCAAGTTTGTTCAAATGGTGACCTGGGGTAAAATTTGACCCCACTCCGAGGGTTTCAGTTTTACATAGACGTTTATAGGAAACACATTAAAGTCTTCTTCTCTGGAACTACAAGAGCCAGAGGTTTAATATTTTGCATTTACTATACTCTTATGGTCCTTTACCAAGTTTGCTCAAATGGTGACCCTGGATTCACATTTGACCCCACCCCAGGGGTCACGTTTAACATAGACTTGTATAGGGAAAAACTTAAAAAATCTTCTTCTCTAAAACCACAAGGCACACATCTCTCATATATTACATGTAGCCCTGGGGTCACATTTGGCTCTGGCCAAGGTGTTACTCTCTAGCACCTTCATTTTGTATTTTGATCTTTACCAAACTTTGTCAGGGTTTTAAACTGTCTATATCAATGTTGTTTATACACAACAGAGCCCACATTTCTTGAACAATCTTAACCAAACTTGCACAGATTGTATATGACCATAAGATTTCGAATTAGTTCGATAATGTGCCAGTACTCAGGTGATCGCTTTAGGGCCATCTTGGCCCTCTTGTAATGGCTCAAATTTACTCAGGTGAGCGATATAGGGCCATCATGGCCTACTTGTTTCTGGTCTCACTCTTCTAGTCAGATTATTCTATAAATAAGCATTTTGTCAAACTGCGCTTTTCTTTGAGAGCTCTTGTTTATTCTTTGTTTATTCATGTCATAATAATGCTGATATTCCTTGTTTGTTTGCAGTGCTGGTATGCTCTGGTGAGGGAAGTCCTAGGAGGTGTGGGGGCCAGGGTGACCTGCTGTCTGGGGCCATGGGTACATTCTCCTACTGGGCTCACAACATGGTGGAAAGTAGTCCCACAGTCAACAAGTAAGAATCCCATATGTTTTAGGTTTTGCTGTTTTGCAGATCTGTAGAGTGTGAACATGGACCTTGTCCAGCTACCAGCTGTCCTGCAGACTTTCAGAATGGTACATAGTACACAGAACTAACATTTTGTTTTATACTTTTGTATCCCCTCTTGAAGCAGTTTTGTGAGATTCAAATGTTACTTTGCAAAGGTTACTGGGTAGTAAAAGTTACTTTGCAAAGGTTACTGGGTAGGAGAGTTCCTTTGCAAAGGTTACTGGGTAGGAGAGTTCCTTTGCAAACGTTATTGGGTAGGAGAGTTCCTTTGCAAACGTTACTGGGTAGGAGAGTTCCTTTGCAAAGGTTACTGGGTAGGAGAGTTCCTTTGCAAATGTTATTGGGTAGGAAAGTTCACTCTTTATTATGGTACAGTTAGTATAGTATCATGTCCTACCAATCGGCAGTGACGCAGTCTACATTTAGGACAAGAGAGCATGCCGCATGCTTAAACCAAAGGAAGTGAGATAGACACATACCATGGGGGAATCTGTCATTGTTTTATACACATTCATTGGCTTCACCTTTGTGGCCAGTTATTTTCACATAAGTTGAAAGACTTCTGTGTGATGGATAAATTATTTCCTGTTTGTTTCTGCACAGTATGCTGCTTAAAAGTCTACTGTTTACTTTCCTAATCTTTACATTGCCTGATATAATGAAGCCTGATATAATGAAGCCTTATATTATAATGAAGTCTGATATAATGAAGCCTTATATAATGAAGCCTGATATAATGAAGCCTGATATAATGAAGCCTTATATTATAATGAAGCCTGATATAATGAAGCCTTATATTATAATGAAGCCTGATATAATGAAGTCTGATATAATGAAGCCTTATATAATGAAGCCTGATATAATGAAGCCTTATATTATAATGAAGCCTGATATAATGAAGTCTGATATAATGAAGCCTTATATAATGAAGCCTGATATAATGAAGCCTTATATTATAATGAAGCCTGATATAATAAAGCCTGATATAATGAAGCCTTATATAATGAAGCCTGATATAATGCAACCTTGACCATCAGAACTGCCAGTCCAGAATTTACTCTCCATGTTGTGTTAACCTTGCAGGGCTCACATTTCAGTGGCTTCACATTTATATCTAAAAAATATTCACATACGATTATCAAACTTGCATTGCAGAAACACATACTGAAGTTAAAAGTCTGCATAGAATTTTCTGTGCAGTTAGCTACTGAATGCTACTACTCTTTACTTTCCTAGAAAATCTTGCCCATCAGGTCATATACCACTATTGCATTTCCCATAGGCCTCCATTATAGCCTTTTGGCCTACAACCCCTATTCCTATATCCGAATGGATGATAAAACTTAACTTTTTTTTTGAAGAACTTTCTTAGAGACACTCAAAAATGACCAGCAAATTGGGGGTATTGTATTGCTTTCAGCCTCTAATATTGCACTGATGGTGGGCACCCCCAGAATGGCAGTAATTTTTTTTTACTTTTTGCAAATATACTTTCAGTACAATTGTACCCATATAAAAAATGCAAATTTCAATCAAAATATCCTAAATGAACATGTTTTATGTTGGAAATATATTTTTTGGATGTTTTATGGGGATTTGTTATGATTTGGATAATTTAATCCAATCAGAATATACCTTACAATCTGACCATATTATGCCCTAATAGACCCTATACTTTTTCAATCAATCAAAAGCCCCAAATCAATAGTGGTATGTGACCATTGTATTTATCAGACTAGAACAATACTCCCCCACTGTAGGGTTCAAATTAAGCGGGCTTACTGGCAATTTGGAAGTTTAATTTCTAAAAATGCCAGCCTTCACAAGTACTTATTCTTCTGATATAAAGAATTGATAAAAAGTTAACATATTTAGGCACAGTATTAAGCAGTCAAAATAATACAAATAGATAGTTTATTAAACATTTGCTGGTAAAAATTATATTTTACCAGTTTATTTTTTCATCAGGATGCCAGTTTTGATAAAAGTGCTTAAATTTAGCCTTGCATTGTGTATGATACATATAGGGTTGTATATTTGATTGTTTGGTGTATTACTAAAACATATCTGTCATAATTTGGCATAGAAACATGATTGGAGTTTATTGTCTGACATTTATATCTGGTCACTCTATCCATCACATATTTAACTCTTTCACTAACGAGCAGCATTTATCAATATTAACATTATTTAACTCCATCACTGAAGAGCTGTAACTCCATCACAGAAGAGCTGTTGTTCCCTTGTGACATAAAATTATGGTTTCCATCATATTTTATCTGTCAAAGTGATAAGCATGACCATGAGAAAATTGCTGGCTAAAATGTTTCAGGGGTCAGCATAGCTCCCTGGGCAGCAGTGATATACCCTTGGGGTTGTGGAGAAATATTCAATTACATATCTGGAATCATGCATTGCCGATAAAAGCTAAACACAGTCCCGCATGCATGCATTGCCGATAAAAGCTAAACACAGTCCCGCATGCCTTTCATGATCATTACAAAAGAGCATGATACTGTTGGTGTCTTTAATAAGCTCATGTTCTAAGTTGTTAAACAAATGTATTTTAGAATGAATTTCTTGCATAGTGAAGCTAAACTATTTGTCCATTTCCATTTTCATTTTCACATCTGTATTTATGCGTGGCCAATCTCCACAAACTAGATGCAGCACTGGGCCTTGAAATGCATCTCTGATTGCCCTTTCTTAATAGTTCTTGTTTTCCACTGCAAATCATGAAATTCTTTTGGGTATGAGCCTCAAAGCATGTGTTGCAATTGTCACTGACAAATGAAAATAAGTGAACGGACGTTTTGCAAATTGTTGAATAAATTTTGATGACATCTTGAATATTATGATATAAAATTACAATCATAAGGAGCATGAATCACAACGTTCATCATCGAACAAATCAAGAAAGTGGATAAATTGGCATCATTTGCTAAGTGTTTTTTTCCATGGTTTGAGTGCCCAATATTTACCATTTGGCTGATTACAAGAAAGAATTTCCAGTAAAAAAAGCACAATTTGTTTGTCCCTCTGAAATCTCCATAAATAGTTAGGGGGGCCTTTATTGCTTTATTATTCATTTTACGAACCATTGAGACAAAATGTTCCTTGGGAGGTGGGAAAAAAGGTTTAAATTTTTGGTTTTCATAGGCAAGGAAAAGAGAATGAAATGCTTTATTAAAATGTGGGAGGAGGTAAAGTAAAAATAAAAATGATCATATTCCCTAAGGAAAAATAAAATTCTTAATTTCGTTTTATCGTAGGAGGGTTTGTAAAACAAACTATCAAATAAAAATGGCCTAGAAATGAAAATTTGCTCTTTACATGTAATATTATCACTGAACATTCACTACTACTTGTCTGACCACAAAATTAATGAGTCTTGACAGTAACTTTACGGCTCATTTACTTCCCACCCTGTTGACCATCCATAACCACAAATAATAAAAATATTAAAACAGCTTCCCAATGATCATGATTAATACCCAATAAAGCTTCTAAAACTTGAAATTTAAGACTGACATTTGAGAAAACTAGTGGATTTTAATTACATAGGCTGGATTCAGGATCCCAAATCTGTCTGTATAACCAAATTCTTGACACATCATTAAAATGGGATGTTTCAAGATGTCATTAGAAAGGAGGACAAACTTCATTATTCAGATCCGATTTTTTGGGTTTAATATTGTTATGTATGGATCCTGTATTTGTATGGATCCTGTATTTGTATGTATTTGTATGTATCCTGTATTTGTATGGATCCTGTATTTGTATGGATCCTGTATTTGTATGTATTTGTATGGATCCTGTATTTGTATGTATCCTGTATTTGTATGGATCCTGTATTTGTATGTATTTGTATGTATCCTGTATTTGTATGGATCCTGTATTTTTATGGATCCTGTATTTTTATGGATCCTGTATTTCCTGATTTTGTTTTAAGGTTGGTTGGTTTGCTGGTTGAATGGTGTTTTGTGTAATGTTTAGCACATTTTGGGCTATACTTGACAATCAGTTTTTTCGTGGTTGAGACAGACCACCAACTTTTTCCTGGGTAGAAATAGTAATGTATTACCTGCTGTCACTTTCTCATTTATTAGTCGAACTCCCATTGGGATTCGAACCTGCAACAGTTTCAAGCACAGCATCTTTACCGTTCTGGCCTTGGAAGCACTATTTTGTAGGCACTTTTGTTAAAGGTACCAGATATGGAAATTTGAATTAAGTTGGGTTTGCACTGCCCATCATAACAACTGGTTATTTAGAGCTGGTATCCAGAGAAAGCTTTCTGAAGAATCACCCTACTCTCGCTATCAGATAGATTCCCCTGGTTCCTAAATGGGCTCAGTTGATAGATTCACACAGTTCACAACTTCACAGTGTACCAGTGTACCAATTTAATAGTCTGCAGACAAGTCACACTTAAGAAATGAAGAACTTCTGTTAGAGTTACACAGTTGTTTGGTCCTTGAATGACTTACTATATCAGACATTTTCATTTCCTATGGACTTCTATCCTAATTCTTGCAGAATGTTGATGGTTCTACCAAGCACGAAAATTGCTCGGAGGGGCACCTAGGGTCTTCCTCCACCAGATGAAGCTGGAAAGTAGGCATATGACCTTAGCTGTTGGTTTGACTTTAAAATCCAATTCAATTCAAATTTATCCTGATATTTATAATAAGTTGAAAAATACTGCTACAAAGTTTTTTAAAGTGATATAATTTTAATTGTGTTTTCAAATTTCAAATTAATTGCAGATTCTGCCTTGTTTGTTTTTGGACCAACTGCAAAGGTCTTAGTTTCTTCAATTTGAATTAAATTCTGACCATCTTCACGCTGGCTGTTTTAGTCCCTGGACCCACTTGTGAGATAACTATGAATGATGACTGGGGTACAGAAGATTAACCCCCACCCCATTTGTCCTGATTAGGAGAGTTATGGCTGTCCAGTGATGTCATTTATCTTGATTTAGTGGCTTTAACTCTGGTCAGCAGTCTTTGTCTCTAGTACTGGACACTGGCCAGTGGTCAATCCGTGGCATGTTAGGTTTATGACTGATGGTTAATTGTTATGATTACTTTGGGATTTTTTTCTTGATTATTTCTTTTTTTTTGTATCAATTCTCCCTACTGGTTATTACAGACGGGTTTTTTGGTTGATAAATATAAGCTTTTATTGTTTGTGACATACCCAAGATGCCAGCAGGAAAAAATTCAATTTAACTAATATCTCTTTAATTTCTTTGAAAAATTGTCATTTAAAAAAAGTCATTTTCAATAATATATAATGTTTCTGAATAAGCATGCCCATTTTCAGAATTATTTAATAGCAAATGGCGCATATATGGACAAATATGGTCGTATCATTTGATATATGGGAGACCAAAGTAAGTTAAAACAAACAGAAGGATTATCTATATTGAATGTGCTAATGATTTCTTTGCATGCTGATCTTTATCTGATATTGACCAACATGACAGTGAGTAGTGACCAGCAGTGGTCAGTGGTGTCCAGCAGTGGTCAGTTAATCAAGACAGATACCGCTATCACTTGACCACCTCCCACACGCCACCCTCACAGCTACATGGACATTTGCTGGACATCATAGCATGAAATTAAAATCTCACAGGGAGCCTTTAGATGTGCACAATGCATTTTCAAACATGCGATATAACATGCAGTTTTATTGAACCTGCATTTGAAATGTGCCGAGTCATAATTTCTGTCAGTCTGTATTGTCGTCTGCTAATTATAGATTTCAACAAAGAAAAATGACCACCATTTATGAATTATGAAAATAAATGAATATTGACCACCGCCCGTATGTATGGAGATAATGACGCCTTCCGTTGGGCGTGGAGCTAAATACCAGTTTGCGTGAATATGATATTAGTATGACTGGTGGGATATTTATTTTGATTCTAAGTCCCGAAAAGCTTTAATGACACTTTAGGCATGTGTATTTATTGTATTCTCATTAAAATATATTGTTACGGCTGGTGGGAGGTGTACAGTACTGGTTCTACCCAGGAAGAGTGGGTGGTCTGCCTCCACCACAAAAAATCTACCGCCATATATAACCTTGCGTGTGTTGAAAATGACGTAAAACACCATACAAACAAACAAACAAATTAAAATATATTCTATATTGATTAAAGGACTCACAACACTATTATCTCCACTGAATACTCGTGCAACACTATTATCTCCACTGAATACTCGTGCAACACTATTATCTCCACTGAATACTCGTGCAACACTATTATCTCTACTGAATACTCGTGCAACACTATTATCTCCACTGAATACTCGTGCAACACTATTATCTCTACTGAATACTCGTGCAACACTATTATCTCTACTGAATACTCGTGCAACACTATTATCTCTACTGAATACTCGTGCAACACTATTATCTCCACTGAATACTCGTGCCCTACGGATAAAGGAGGGAGATAAAATAGTCCCTGTTTTCTACTTTTTATGGGACTTTCCATTGCATACATTGAGTTATCCTTACTAGGTTCTAAATCTACAGCATTTTAAGAAGATATCACAGAAAATTTCATGTTGATATAAGATTTCTAGCTAATTCTGCCTCATTTTACACATCATGGGTCTAATCACCACGGATTTTTGTTATATTATTACGCTAAATTTTGATGGGTGTCTCGCAAACATGAAATTTAAATATTTTCAACTCAGTATTATGTTTTAATTTGCAGATATTGGATCAATGAAAAATTTAAGCATAAAGACATGTTGTAATTAATATCTCTATGCCATGAACGAAAACATTACAATGGGACCCTGTGGTCTGAGACGTAAAAATGGCAATGCTACACTACATGTAGTGTAATGAGCACGTTGTTTAACTGTTTTAATTTGAATAGATATCTTTTTTTAAATCTTGTGTGTAAATTGGTCACTTTCCGGAATTCTTCAAAAAAAAATGGGAGAATGTTCATTTATTTCTATTCTACTATAAACAGTTGATTAAATCATTTTAGAATTATTTTATATTTAGAATTTTGTGATTTTTGGTTTCAAGAAACTCATTACTCAGTGAGAGATACAACAGTCGAAATCTCTTTTTTTTACAGTAATGTATTCTACTCTCAATCAGTTCTCAGAACTGGTTGCATTAAAAGAAGTGACATCACAATAGAAGAAAGTGATATCATCACACCAGGAAATGATGTCATAATACCAGAAAGTGATATCATGATAGAAGCAATTAATTTTTAATTAATTTTTAATTGACTTTTAATATAATAAATGAAGCATTGTGATTGGTTCAATTTAGCAAAAGTGGTTGCTGGTAATAATGTATTTTACAATAGGTGTACTTGTGTTTAAAGGCCCCAGATTTAAGTTTAAAATGCCTCCATGGTTTTCATTTCATTTCAAACATCCTCTTTGTTTACAGAGCAGTTCTCCCCGTTGATCCTGTGGTGGGTAGATTTTAACGTTAATATGCGGTCATTTATCATGGCCAATCATGCAGCTTTATTTGACCGCGGCCTTTTGTCATCCTAATCGACCTGTCTATCAGTACGTCTTTAAATCAAATAAACAAGAAAAATTGAGCGCGATTTGGTTTGATTTCATCATTTATCTTGATTTTGTAAAAATCTTCATTTTATCCCTTGCGCTTGTTTTGTGTTTATTACCTTTTGAAAAACTGAAGCGATTCAATAATACTATTGATGAAGTGTGTAACGGTCACAGTTGTTCGTAATGTTATTAATAATAGTACAGAGATCAAAGAGTTTTACGTCTGCAATAAGATTGTTATATATTGTGTGACAACTAGCTTTGTTGTCCTTTATATAATAGTATATTGTCATATATAATTGGAGCTGATTTTTTGAGTATTTCACTCACACTTTTATTTTTACAATTTTTTTTTTTTAAATTGTGAGTATCATTAACTTACTACAGATACTCATAACTTTTAAAAATCATGAGTATTATATTTGTAGGTATTGTCATGTGGAACAATTTATTCCATATTTACATGATGAAAATTGTTCTAAGCATGGGTCTAATATTAAGGTCATACAGTGTTTCTTTTGTTTTTTTACTTAACCTCCATTTAATTAAATAGCTGTTTCTTTTAAAATGTATTAAATCACATCCATTTAAAAAGCATGAACTATTTAAAGCAATTGTTTACTCTGGATGAGTTCCTTGGATTTATTTGATAAATAAATACTCATTGCAGTCACACATTATCTACAGCTCTGAATTGTAATACTGGAAATACTGTTATTATAAGGTATACCATCAGCATCAGCAGTATCAATAGCAGCTGCATCATCATCATCATCATTATCATCATCATATTATAATCGAAGACATTATCACCATCAGCATGATCTTGATCATCCATTATCATCATTCTTCCTCCTCCTTCTTCTCATCATCATCATCATCATCTTCATCATCAGCCACCGTCGTCATCAGCCATTACCATCATCATCATCTTCATCATCAGCCACCGTCGTCATCATCCATTATCATCATCCTTCCTCCTCCTCCTTCTCATCATCATCATCTTCATCATCAGCCACCATCTTCATCAGCCATTACCATCATCATCATCTTCATCATCAGCCACCGTCGTCATCATCCATTATCATCATCCTTCCTCCTCCTTCTTCTTCTCATCATTATCATCATCTTCATCATCAGCCACCATCGTCATCATCCATTATCATCATCCTTCCTCCTCCTCTTTCTCATTATCATCATCATCTTCATCATCAGCCACCATCGTCATCAGCCATTACCATCATCATCATCTTCATCATCAGCCACCGTCGTCATCATCCATTATCATCATCCTTCCACCTCCTTCTTCTCATCATCATCATCTTCATCATCAGCCACCATCGTCATCATCCATTACCATCATCATCATCTTCATCATCAGCCACCATCATCAGCCATTACCATCATCATCATCTTCATCATCAGCCACCATCGTCATCATCCATTATCATCATCCTTCCTCCTCCACCTCCTTCTCATCATCATCATCATCTTCATCATCAGCCACCGTCGTCATCATCC
The DNA here is from genome assembly GCA_037043455.1 of Cyrtodaria siliqua. NCBI lineage: Eukaryota > Metazoa > Mollusca > Bivalvia > Adapedonta > Hiatellidae > Cyrtodaria > Cyrtodaria siliqua. The sequence continues at coordinate 5,033 of JAWPHD010025171.1, read as the reverse complement.
ATTATCATCATCCTTCCTTCTCCTCTTTCTCATTATCATCATCATCTTCATCATCCATTATCATCATCCTTTCTCCTCCTCCTTCTTCTCATCATTATCATCATCTTCATCATCAGCCACCGTCATCATCATCCATTATCATCATCCTTCCTCCTCCTTCTTCTTCTCATCATCATCTTCATCATCAGCCACCGTCGTCATCATCCATTATCATCATCCTTCCTCCTCCTCTTTCTCATTATCATCATCATCTTCATCATCAGCCACCATCGTCATCAGCCATTACCATCATCATCTTCATCATCAGCCACCGTCGTCATCATCCATTATCATCATCCTTCCTCCTCCTTCTTCTCATCATCATCATCTTCATCATCAGCCACCATCGTCATCAGCCATTACCATCATCATCATCTTCATCATCAGCCACCGTCATCATCATCCATTATCATCAACCTTCCTCCTCCTCCTTATCATCATCATCTTCATCATCAGCCACCGTCGTCATCATCCATTGTCATCATCCTTCCTCCTCCTTCTTCTCCTCATCATCATCTTCATCATCAGCCACCGTCGTCATTATCCATTATCATCATCCTTCCTCCTCCACCTCCTTCTCATCATCATCATCATCTTCATCATCAACCACCGTCGTCATCATCCATTATCATCATCCTTCCTCCTCCTTCTCATCATCATCATCTTCATCATCAGCCACCGTCGTCATCATCCATCATCATCATCCTTCCTCCTCCTTCTTCTCATCATCATCATCTTCATCATCAGACACCGTCATCATCATCCATTATCATCATCCTTCCTCCTCCTTCTTCTCATCATCATCATCTTCATCATCAGCCAACATCGTCATCAGCCATTACCATCATCCTTCCTCCTCCTCCTTCTCATCATCATCATCATCATCTTCATCATCAGCCACCATCGTCATCAGCCATTACCATCATCATCATCTTCATCATCAGCATTATCATCATCCTTCCTCCTCCTCCTCATCATCATCATCATCTTCATCATCAGCCACCGTCATCATCAGCCATTATCATCATCCATCCTCCAGATCAGCATCATCAGCCATTATCATCCTCATCCTCCTCATCATCATCATCATCATCTTCGTCATCAGCCATTATCATCATCCTTCCTCCTCCTCCTTCTCATCATCATATTCATCATCAGCCACCATCTTCATCAGCCATTATCATCATCCATCCTCATCATCATCATCAGCCAGCATCGTCATCATTATCAGTCACTGTCATCGTCATCGTCATAATGCAGTTATACCTACTACAGCATTGATTAAAATCATTTCCTACGGAATATGTGTACAAGCATCGTCATCATCAACTGCATCAGCACTAGCAGCAGCATCCGCGTCATTACTGTATTGTTATACCTGCTACTGACTTATACCAGAATTAATGGTTCAATGGTGTCTTACTTCATCTTCAGCAAATTTTGGGCTGTATTTGACCGTCGATTGGACCCACAGTTTTGTGGGTAGAACCAGTACTGTACACCTTCCCCATCCGTAAGGGTCAACTGACACTTTCTCTCTTACAATGTGCTCTCCCAGGGAGATTCAAACCTTAAGCAGTGAGAGGTGAGAAGTTTTCAAATGCCGCGTCTTTAGGACTCACACCACTATTATCTCCCTTGAATACTAATGCCCTACAGATGAAGGAGGTAGATAAAAAAAACAAGTTCGCTTTTCTACATTTTACAGGATACATTGATTTATCTTTACCAGGTTTTAAATCTACAGCATTTTAGGAAGAGATCACAGAAAAATGCATGTTGATATAAGATTTCTAGCTAATTCTGCCTCATTTCACACATCATGGGTCTTATCACCCGGGGGTTGTATTTTTGTCTTAATTTCGATAGGGGTGACATGAAATTAAAAAAAGTTCAATCTGGTAAATATTTGTTAAATATGTTTTAAATTGCAGATATTGGATCAGTGAAGAATTTAAGCATAAATACATGTTGTAAAATCTGTTTATCTCTTTGCCACGAACAAAAACATTACAATGGGACCTATGAAAAATTAATTGTGGTGTGAGACGTTAACCATCCCGGTCACAGAAATGCTCCAGAATTGATTAAATCCATGTCCTACTGAAATACTTGTATGTAGACATGCCTCATCATCTATTAACTGACGTTGTGCATTTTAAGCTCTACTGAATCAGCAGAGCTTATGCTGTGGTGCGGCGTCCGTCCGTTGTCCGTTAACTTTGTCTATTCCTCTGAAACTTCACAGGAATGTTGCTCTTGATGTCTAGTTGATCCTAGCAAAAATTCAGGTTGGCCGGAAATTCAAGATGACTGCCATGGCTAAAAATAGATTTTAAAAATGCGATTTTGTGGCGACAACTTCTGAAAAACCATAAGAGATATTGATTTGGAACCTTTACCAAAATGACTGGCACGACATGTAGTTGGTCCTAACCAAAGTTCATTTTGATTGGATGTCAGCGGCCATCTCTGTTTACATAGAGTTATATAGGAAAATCGTATGGCGATTACTCCTCTGAAACTACTTGATGGAATTTCATGAAACTTGATAGGAATGTTGCTTTTGATGTCTAGTTGATCGTAGCAAAAATTCAGGTCGGCCGGAAATTCAAGCTGGCCACCACGGCTAAAATAGATTTAAAAAATGCGATTTTGTGGCGATTACTTCTGAAAAACCATAAGAGATATTGATTTGGAACCTTTACCAAAATGACTGGCACAACATGTAGTTGGTCATTACCAAAGTTCATTTTGATTGGATGTCAAACATGGCCACCAGCGGCCATCTTTGTTTACATAGAGTTATATAGGAAAATTTTGTGGCGACTACTCCTCTGAAACTACTTGATGGAATTTCAGGAATGTTGCTTTTGATGTCTTTTTGATCAAGCAAAAATGCAGGTCGGCCTGAAATTTAAGGTGGCCGCCACGGCTATAATAGATTTTAAAAATGTGATTTTGTGGCGACTACTTCTCAAAAACCATGTGATATTGATTTGAAACTTTTACTCTTGATATCTAGTCGATCCTAGCAAAATTTCAGGTCAGCTGGAAATTCACTATGGCCAACACGGCTAAAAATAGATTTTTAAAAACAAATGTGTAGCAACTAATTCTTGAAAACTATAAGTGATATTTGATATGGGACTTTTTCAAAAATGATCAGTATGACATGATGTTGGTCCCTGTTGAAAATTATTTTCATTCAACATTAAACATGGCTGCCACGGCCATCTTTGTTTACATAGAGTTATATAGTAAAAACTTGTAGTGACTACTCCTCTGAAACTACTCGACAGATTTTCATGAAACTTCACAGGAATATTGATCTATCTATCAAAAACGTATCGTTGAGCTTCAAGGTCATTGACCTCTTGTTTACAAAATGACATCATGTATCAGCATTTTCGACCTCATGGATGCATGTGATTTTTCTAATCGGTGGGTAAACTAAGATATTTCAGGACCTGTCAAAAAGAGAATAAGTATGCAAAATTAACCCGTCCATTATCATGTTCATCTTTTTCATTATTACATTTGCGGAACCAGATTATATAAAGAATCGGTTCTTTTCATATTAGACATGACTTTTATTAATAATCAACATTAAACAGATCTGGACACTGACATTAAAATGGGGATGATTTTGGGTAATATAATCTTGCCCATTCAAATTGAAACTATCCCAAGCACGCCTTTAACAATTACGAAGAAAAGGCCAGCCCCCTTAAACTTATTAAGGATTCATTAAGTAGCTGTTCCGTAACGTTTTAACAAATTACCACCATCATTTATACAACCAGCGTGAACTTCCAGTGGACAATTGATCACCAAAATACCAAATTTGGCTCTACATGACACGCTATTGTCCCCTAACTTTGTCACATTGTTACAAAGTTGCGGTTTTGTGTTATAATTGTCGCCAACTAACGCCACCTGGTGACAGACTTCTGAGTGGCGTGCAATCCTCACTCGGGGGATCATCGGGTCATTGAAGTGGTACGTGACCAATCCGTGGCACCATTTCTGTGCCTGACAGAAACAATTGCTTCATTGTTTCACTAATTGAAATTTGAATAATCGCAATTGAGAAAAATTAGATGAAGATTTTTTAAAGGGTAGAAACGGATGTTTCTTTTTGCTTGCTTTTAGAAAAAGAGAGTTTTGTGACAGTGCTTAAGTACCTTAAACTCCAAGCAAAACATAAAAGATTTCTTGTAAGATTTGGCTGCATTTCAAAATTAAATCTTGTTTCCTATTTCTGTTTCAAAACTTCCCATCTTGCAGTTTTATGCAAAAAAAATGAATATATATAACATAGACTTGAGGCGATTTTGAAGTCATTTTATAACCAAGACTTATTTATTGACCAGTAATTTAAAGTTTAAAACACTAAACCACTGTGGTAAAGCCAGTATTCTTCTCAGTGGAGGCAGAGTATATCGTTTTACCTTACCAATTTGCCACATTTATGTATCATATAATTATAATTCTCATGTGACCCCTGTTATATGATATTTACATACCAGGAGCAGTATATGATTCTTATGTGACCCCTGTTATATGATATTTATATACCAGAGAGCAGTATATGATTCTTCATGTGATCCCTGTTATATGATATTTATATACCAGGAGCAGTATATGATTCTCATGTGATCCCTGTTATATGATATTTATATACCAGGAGCAGTATATTGATTCTCATGTGACCCCTGTTATATGATATTTATATACCAGGAGCAGTATATGATTCTCATGTGACCCCCTTGTTATATGATATTTACATACCAGGAGCAGTATATGATTCTTATGTGATCCCTGTTATATGATACTTATATACCAGGAGCAGTATATGATTCTCATGTGACCCCTGTTATATGATATTTATATACCAGGAGCAGTATACTGATTCTCATGTGACCCCTGTTATATGATATTTATATACCAGGAGCAATATATGATTCTCATGTGATCCCTGTTATATGATA
>JAWPHD010025170.1:0-17050 GCA_037043455.1 Cyrtodaria siliqua | reverse complement strand
CCCAACCCCACCCCACATTGTTGTAGCCTTGTTTTCTGATGGTATATACTAGCTATAAATTTATTATTCTCCGAAAAATCGAATAGTCGAGCTGCGCTGTTCTCCGACAGCTCTTGTTATATTAAAAATGCGTATGCAATAAAAAGGTTATTATGCACTCGTCACGCAATATTGTCACACGGAAGAACTCGTGAATATATCCCAATACAAACTAATAACCTATAAATATTACTCTATTAGAAATGTAATAAACTACTTAACCGGACAATGGAAGAACATTTTTGAGAAAATGTGGTGGAAATTGTAATAAATAAAAAACATTATAAATGGATTCAAATCGGGTGACTGAATGCACTCCGACTGAGGTCGCATTACCAATATTGAGAACGCAATCTCTTCTGGAATAACAGATTATGAATTACGATGATAATGGAAAGAAATTTGATCTGGTAAGGCAGGGAGCATGATACTGTATTAATGTCCTGATTTTGTATTTTCTAGAATGGAATTGTTTTTAATAACTTATTCATTCATTATTCATAGAGGGAGAGGATACGGGAGTCCTGGATCACCGTACTCGTACAGTCAAACCTGAATAACAGATCACTAAATTAGTCCAGCAGTAGACGACAAAACCAAAATGATCGTCCGCACAATGTTAGTTTTTTTATGTTTTTTTTATATATTTAAGGTATGCTGATTCTGAATCTGAATGATGCCACATGGCATCCTTGAGGAAATTGAAATATCCAAGATGGCCAGCAAGATGGCTGCCGTGACATTAAATGACAATACCTTGGCTTCTGTATTAGCTAGGACAACCATTTTGGTGTCTATGCATAGGTTTTTGGGGTCAATGAATCCATTTCCGATTCCATCTTATAAGTCGAATACAAATATCCAAGATGGCTGCCAAGAGGGCTGCCATGACATCAATGACGATATCTTGGCTTCTGTATTAGCTAAAACAATCATTTTGGTGTCTATGACTAGGTTTTGGGGTCAAAGACTCTTGACTACAGCTTACCTATTACCTATTAGATAAAAACAAATATCAAAGATGGCTGCATTATCTAGGACATTCATTTTTGTGTCGCCTTTTTGAAGGAAAATGCGATACATAGGGATCACTTTGTTGTCCATCCGTCCGTCTGTCCGTCCATCACGAAACTCAGCATTGGCTATAACTTTCTCATTTCTTGATATTTCTTCATCAATCTTCAATATATACTCATCATGGCAACATCGACATGACCATACTAAAATATTAAGGTCAAGGTCACACTGAAGATCATTATATGGGTTAAGTACTCATTTTTTTCTTCACGAAAACTTAGCATTGGTTATAACTTTTTCATTTGTAGATATTTCTTCACCAAACTTTCAATATATACTCATCATGACAACATCCACATGATCATTCTAAAATATAAAGTCAAGTCACACTGAAGGTCATTATATGGGTTAAATAGTGCTCGCACTGGCCATTTTCAATAAATAGCCACATATTTTTAGTTTAAAAAATAATAGCCAACTTTGACGCGTCATCGTAAGAGGTTGACCTCTCCCTCTTTTTTAGAACCATCTATACCCACTCCAGGCAACCTATTTTCGAGATGAAATAACAAACAGACCACTAAATGACAACAGTTATTTATTTATTTCATTTCAATAAAAAAATAAATTATACTTTGCTGGGCCAGTTATATGGCTTGAGGGAATTACAGAATGTTTATTAGGTCATTTGATAGCCTGTGGCCTGATATAGTACATTTTTCAAGGGGTAATTATCAGCAAGAATTTTTTTGTTTGTTTTGAAAATAAAATAATCGCCACTTTTTATCGACAATTCTTTGAAATAATCGACATTAAGATACAATAATCGAAAATGTCGGTAATGTCTGCTGACAGCTGAACGCTGGTTAAATACTCATTCTTTTCTTCACAGAAACTTACTCAGGCCAGTTTGTCAAGGTCACTTATCTGGGTCCAAAAAGCCTTGTTATACTGACAAAGCGCTGAAAGGCGACACATGTGTTCCGCGGAACACCCATCTACAGGGGCGTTCCTGGGCTAATTTAGGTATAAGCACCATCGAGTTTTGGATTCACAAATGTGCCTAACCCCACTATACCTTCAGTTTTTATTTCATATTTCGCATTTTTAGCCATTTTTATATTTTTGCTTCTTTAATAGCCTGTACGCACGTGCTTCAGTTTTTATTTCATATTTCGCATTTTTAGCCATTTTATATTTTTGCTTCTTTAATAGCCTGTACGCACGTGCGTACGTGCGTATGCCCAGGTACGCCCCTGATCTAGTGTATTTAAAGCAGCCATATCTAGCCAACTGAAACAGCTTAATTAAAAAGTTGAGTCGCCAAGATGATCCCCAAAACCTAGTCACAGACACCAAAAGCAGTGTCCAAGCTGATCTATAATTCAATATATTGTCATGTTAATGCCACAGTAGCCATCATGAATATTTGTATTTAACTTATAACTCTGAAATAAGTCAGAAATGGATTCCATGACCCAAAAAAAACTATCCATAGACACAACTAGATGAGTGTCCGCGGAACACGGTGTGTCGCCTGTCACTGTCTTGTTTCGGTTGAATGATTTTTCACGGCCTTAAAGGTTATTAATATGTAAGCCTTGTCTCGACTACTCCTGATCTGCTGCCTGGATTTCCATCTAACTTGGTAGGGATAACCATTACCAAACCTAGTTGCACATGTCTTTGTTGTGTTCCAGTTTAATGATTTTTGGTGGATTTTTGGCCCTTTCTCCTGTAGGGCAGACATTGTTTTTACTAAAAACAACCCCTAGTTCTTATTTAGGGACTCAAGGCACAACAATTATATAAAATGAGTTTTGACCTCCTGCATAATGGGGCCCTTCTACAGGCGGTCAAAATCTATTTTATACAATTGTTGTGCCTCGATTCCCTGCATAACCATACCAAATTAAAACTAGGGCGGCTTGTTTAAATTGTTAGCATAGGTCAAGCATTTATGTTTCTATTGTGGGTGTTGTTGTTTTGTGGGTTTTATTTGCAGTGTTTTAAAAGAAGTACTGATTGGAATATTATGACGACAACCCTTGATATAAGAGCAGTTTTAGCCAGTAAGAGCGTCCACAGGCCTTGTTGGCCTCTTGTTATAAGAAGTAGGATCGGAGGGTCTGAGAACTGAACCGAAGCATTGTGGTGTAGTGGTTATAGCGTCTGCCTTGCATTCGGGAGGTCGTGGGTTCGAGTCCCCTGACCGCGTCATACCAAAGACTTTAAAAATGGAGTAGTCACTTGTAACCCTTGCCTGACGAGCAAATAATGGGTATTGCTACGACTGATTGACCAGTGTCAGAATAATGTGACTGGGTGGGTGGGGGTATCATGTCTACTACGGCGTGGTATTCCAGTGTGGCAGCACTATAAAGAAACCATTGAGTTCGCTGCTTCAAGAAGACATATCATCACATCACACAACAACACACAGATAAAAGTCCAAACATTGTGCCTATAATCGTCGGGTAGGACGCCTGTTGTAGCTGGAGGGACTATTATCCTTAGAAATACACACACACACACGGTCTGAGAACTGAAAAAAAATAAAAATCTGGCATTATACGCATAATTATGTTCTGTGCTTCATAGAACATTTTTACATATACAATTCATTCTTCAATATTAATCTCATTTCATTATGTATTTTGAATATTTATATTTTTCAGTACATAAAAGATCATTTCAGAAGACTAAACTGGAATATTGAAGAAGATAAATTTGAAAGCATGACTCCGTATGGCAACAAACCGTTCAACAACATCATTGTCACACTTGATCCAGACGTTAAAAACAAGATGGTGCTGTCCTGTCACTATGACTCCAAAAACATCTCGGATAGCCGCGGCAACTGGTTTGTGGCAGCTACTGATTCCGCTGTGCCATGTGCGATACTTTTGGATGTGGCGAGTAAACTGGACTGCCCATTACAACACAAACGAAGAAATAGAAAAAGGGTACTGTTACATGTTTGAAAATGATTCAGATCTGTAGGATGTATTCTATAATTATTATGATATATAGGGATTATTTAACTGCTAGGATTGATTATAGGGAAATCCTTCATGAGATGATAGGTGTGTGGTTCTTTTCACGAATAAGCGTAAGCAAATGACTGAAAAAACAACACACGCCTACCATCGAGTGAAGGATTACCCTATAATCAAACACAGCAGTTAAAATAATCTGTTTATTACATTTTATAGCAGTTTATGCATGATTTTAACCGAAACTATTCGCTTTATTGAACGTAATCGGCGGATGACGTCGACATCAGCAACACTTTATTGACGTCATAACTCAACGTCGCAGTTAGTTATTTTGTGTTCAGAGTTATTTAATATTTAGCGATTATGAATATTCTTTCACTGAGAAATCCCAATGTTTCACCAATAAAAATGTAATAAAACATCTTCTTTCACATTTTAAACTTGATTGATCGAAGATCATCGGGGATTATGAAATAGATCCAAGTCTGTCCGTTAGATTTTTTATGCCCCCGAAGGTCATCATTTAGTAGTCTGTCTGTCTGTACAGTCGTCAATAACTCCGACATCCCTGGACTGATTTTCAAATAACTTGACATTTATAAGTGCTCACGCACAAAATCCAGGTCCATGGCTCCAAGGTCAAGGTCACACTTAGAGGTCAAAAAGAAGTGCTTTCGTGTCCAGTTAGTAACTCCGACATTCATGGACAGATTTTCAAATAACTTGGCACAAGTGCTCACCACAACAAGACGACATGTTGCACACAAAATTCAGGTCCATGGCTCCAAGGTCAAGGTCACACTTAGAGGTCAAAGGTCAAAACCACTTTGGGGGCATTTGTCACTTACACTGACATCTCTTGTTTATGATGGCGCTGTTCTCCAAAACTTTTTAGTTTTCTTGCGTACCGGTTAAGGTTATCCCATTTTATATGTTTGATGTGTAGCCTGATCTTGCACATGGGGAAGATAAAAGTTGCGCACTGATATCAACAATGACAGTAGCACGACGTCATTTTGTAAATAAACATGCAAAACATTTGTAGTTGGCGACGTCAACGCGCAGAATATAAATGATATGATATGAAAAAGAATCGGTCATGGGTATCCGGTTCAGTTAGGGACTTTCCAACCCGCGGTATAATTGTTTTAATGGGAACCTTGGCAGAGCCTCGGTTCCAATAAAAACAGTTCTACCTCGTGTTGGAATTTCCGATCTTCACCTGATACCCATGAAATTCTTATAGGTAATCAGTGACCTTAGTTTTGAAAATTCAGTCTCCTACATGTTTTATCTGATAATTGTTACTATAAAACAGCCATTGTTAAACAAAAAAAAACGCATTTTATAGATATTTTTGCAAGGAAGTCTGAAACAAGCATTACCAAGAGAAATGCGAAAAGAGAGTTAAAATATCCGTTATAATTGGGTTGACCAGATTGTTGAATTGAATTGAATTGTTGTTTAGCAGCTCATCAGCACATTATTTGGCTGTTAGTTTGAGCAGCCCCAGAGACAGGGGAGGGATACATAGAAGTCCCTGAATTTTGCCCTTCTAGGTACCAATGTTCTTTAACATGCTCGAAGGATAGAATCCGAAACACTGGATTGGTCAGTTTAGTTCCCCATCTAACATACTAATCTAAGGGAAGTGTCTTGCTTAAAGGTGAACCTTTTTGTAGTTTTATCAATTAACAAAACTCGTAAACATCATATGAGTCCCAGGGAGACACATATTTTAAACCGCTACTAAGTTATATGTAAAAATAAGTATTTGCATGATGTAAATACTACTTTTACCACTGCGTGACTGCACGGGGAAATGAGGTAAATCTGAACTGTATAGCTGCACAACTATTGCCAGATAATTGATAATTACATTGTGGATTAATTTACCTGTTCAAAGTTCAAATATAATCTTATTCTCGCTTTTCACAGAGTTTGCAATGTGTGAATGGTAAATACCTATTGTTGTGTATTGATTTCGTTTTAAATAAACATGAACATGTTATGAAACAAAACATGACCGGAGAACTTTAAGGAAACACTGAAGAAGAATAGTGGTGAGGTTCTAACCTGTGACCTCAGCATTCATAGTCCTGTCCTATCCACTGGGCCACCAGTCCTCTTGTAAAGTATATACATACATGTTAAACCTTAACCCGCTACATATATATAATGGACTGTTCTTTCTTTGAATTAAGACCATTCCACTTACTTGACAAAGGGGTGTTTTTGGGAAAATGACTGATGAGCAGGCGGACAATCGATGCAAAGGCTATTATAGGCGTGCTTAACGGGTTAAGGGTTAATGAAAAAAGTTATCATTATGAAGACATGGCTGACAATTTAATAAAATGATTTGGGACTTTGATTTTTAAGTTTTAAGGGTGTACATCAGGCTTTTCCTAGAACAGTTAAAATGTAACCGATCAAAATAAGGTGTTAGCTCACCATTGTTCAAGTCTAGCATATAGTTTTTAAAGGAATCGGACATGAAATGCTTAAATTAACCATGTTGATTAACCTAGGTTACCATTTATTACTGTGCAAAATGATATATTCTTGTAAATAAGCCTCAAAGGGCATCATTTTAGCTCATTTCATTATTTTAAGGCCCTTAAGAAGTTCATTATTTGTCTATTTTAAGTCGGGTCCCTAGACCCCCACAAAATAGGCTGATGCACCCCCTTTAACCCAATTCCGTCTAATTTGAAAATATAGTCTGCATTAGTTAAAAGCATAAGTTCCTTTTTACAGAGTTTATCAGAAGACGTAACGTTACAAATATTGTTTTTCGATGGTGAAGAGGCGTATCAAGAATGGACGGCCACGGATTCCTTGTACGGATCCAGACACTTGGCAAAACATCTGCACTCAAAGCAAGATGACTTTTATCCAGATTCAAAAAGATTGGAAAACGTAGTAAGTTTTTGCGTTTGAAATTGTAATAAAATAATTGGGGTTCTTTTTGCATACCAGAATAGTATTCTGCTTCTGTTGATACAGTACATATGTACAGCATTTGCACGGTATATTTTACAAAACATCTATGTCACAGAGCTAGAAAAATATGCAACAATACCGGGGCTCAAACCCGGGGCCTTCCGACTACCATTCCGATGCTCTACCGACTGAGCTAACCCGTCGGACAATGCAACATCAATCTACCTGTTAGATATCTATGAACTGTGAAATCTATGAAATATATAACAAAGGGTACATGTTTACAGTAAATATAAAATACATCTTTACTGTGCATATTAAAGGGAATGTAGGCATACAGGCAAACAATATTTCTTTGTTACTGAGAGTTCTGAAAAACTTGGTCAAGGATGAAAGAATTGTCAAAATTGAATGATAAACAAATAAGATATGATCATTTTAAATTTCTTTTGAAACAGATATGGAAGCTGCCATTTTGAGAACTATGACATCACAGAATATTTAGGAATACGTTAATTAACTGACGTATAAGGGAAAAATCACAGCAAATTCATGAAAATTAAGTATACTAAAGTGTTGTAATGCATTAGATGGCCAGGAAAGGATTTAGCATTCATTTGCAGTGAGTTTCTTCGCTTTAAATGATATTTACCAATATACCATAATACTGGTATGGTAATTTGAACTAGGATATTATATTCTCAAAATGGCAGCTCCCATATCCGTTTTAGAAAAACCTTCAAATGGCATTATCTATACAGTAAATGCATGCAAATTAAGCAATATTTAGCATGTCAAATAAAATGTGTAAAATACTGAAACGCAATATTTGTAGCCATGATCTGCCTCATTGATATGCAGGTAATATTGACTTGGTATTGAAATAAACATTGAGCTTGTTTATTCTGTATAATAACAAGGCAATATAATTGAATTTTTATAGGTTATTAAATTTGTATTGGGATATATGCAAGAGTTCTTCCTCGTATTAATATTGCGCGACTTTAGGAGCGCAATATTTATATACAGAAGAATGAAAATATATATATATGCATATATCCCAATATAAATCTAATAACCTTTTAATTGCATACGCATTTTAATAAATAAAACGAATATTTAGAACAAAAGCATAATTTTTAACATTTAATTTTCATCAAAAACATTTATTTGAAACAATCATTTATTCATATCATCATGAGAAATGTTCACAATAAAATCAAAAAAAATACAATACTTGGTTTTATCACGTAACATACTTCCTGTGACGTAATACATGAAATGTATATGAAAATTGCACCAATCCCGAACAAGTATGCTGAAGTAGTTCTAAGTACATTACACACCCAGTATGACTTTACAACACATCGGATATGGGCGAATATTGACGTTTCCAGTTACATTGAAAGTAAACAAAGTTTGTAAATGTGTATGCAATAAGAAATAATTATTGTTCTTGATGCTTGACCGACCATTCAGCAAATTATTCAAAATATTTTTTTTGTTTCTAAATTTTGCACAATGCTTTTATGTTATATTAAAGAAATATACACAAATGTATACATACATGTAAAACAGTCTATTAAATCATTTTAGAATTATTTTATTATTAGAATTTTGTGTTTCTGGGTTTCAAAAACCTCATTACTCAATGTCCAGTAAAACCTCAGTGTGTTCTGAGAATGTAATGAGCTTTAAATTAACTGGTTTCATTGGTCCAGTTTTTACCATTGAACCAATCAGAATGCTTCATTCATATTTTCATTTGGTTGCTTCTATTATGACATCACATCCTGGTATTATGACATCACGTCATGCTATTATGACATCACGTCATGCTATTATGATGCAACTCAGTGTGTTCTCAGAACTGAATGAGCATTTTAATTACTGTGAGAAACAGATTAAACTGTTTGTATCACTCAGTGGGTAATGAGTTTCTTGAAACCAAGAATCACAAAATTCTAAAAATAAAATAATTCTAAAATGATTTAATAGAGTGTTGTGAATGCATTTCAAACTATGGACAATTTTAAACAGGACAATTTGGAAAACAATACTGGACAATTTGAACCATTTCACTGGCTACGGGGTAGTTCTGACTATTTATAAAAAAAAACTGTTCTCCAACTCTAGGTGGTCATTGAAAAAGCATGAGCAGCTGGCTTGTTTACCGCTAATATGCTCATTGACGGATTAGCTCAGGTATATAAACTGAGACCTTATTACAGTGTTTTCCTTTGATAGGCAGTGTTATATTGAATATTATCTGAGGTATAGCTTTGTAATTTACTTTTTTGAAGAAGAAAAAGCAAGTTAACAATACCTCAATACAATATGATGGAAATAGGTCTTTGAACAGATACTGTCATGCGGCTGACTTAGGCAAACAAGTAAATATCATATCCGGTTTAAACTGTTTCATAGATATTTTTTAATATTAAAAGACTGTTTATGGTGAACAAGACATGGGCTCATATTCTTAAAGGAACATGCATCAATCTTAATTTTTATAAAACTCGCGGTGTCCTGTTAGTTTAAATTTTTCGGGGGCATATAGTAATCGTACCGTCCGTCCGTCCGTCCGGATTCTGTCCGTCATTCCGAAGTTCGTGACCGGACCGTAACTTCACAACCTCTGCAGGGATTTTTAAATACCCCGCAAAACCCAGGTCCGTACCTCAAAGGTCAAGGTCACACTTAAAGTTCATAGGTCAAAAACAGGTACGCAATTTTGTGTCCCGACCGTAACGTCAGAACCCCTGCAGGGATTTTTAAATAACTTGGCACAAGTGATCACCATAACAAGACGATGTGGCCCCCGCAAAACCCAGGTCCATACCTCAAAGGTCAAGGTCACACTTGAAGTTCATAGGTCAAAACAGGTACGCAATTTCGTGTCAGGACCGTTACCTCACAACCCCTGCAGGGATTTTTAAATAACTTGGCACAAGTTATCACCATAACAAGACGATGTGTCCCCCGCAAAACCCAGATCCATACCTCAAAGGTCAATAGTGATTACCATAACAAGACGATGTGTCTCGCGCAAAACCAAGGTCTTCAAGGTCAAGGTCACACTTGGAGGTCAAAAGTCAAATTGTGTCCGGTCAATAACTGGCATTCATGGACGGATTTTAAAATAACTTGGCACAAGTGCTCACCACAACAAGACGATGTGTCGCGCACAAAATCCAGGTCTGTGGCCCCAAGGTCAAGGTCACATTTAGAGGTCAAAGGTCAAATTGTGTCCGGTCAATAACTTTTGCATGCCTGGACGGATTTTCAAATAACTTGGCACAAGTGCTCACCACTAAATGAGGTGTTGTGCACAAATCCAGGTCCATGGCTCTAAGGTCAAGGTCATACTTAGAGGTCAAAGGACACTTCGGGGGCATTTATCACTTACAGTGATATTTCTTGTTCTGTATAATTTGCATTTGTTCAATCATAGTTCAAAGCAACCTTCTTTTGTGTTAAACCTATGGTAGAATAACGAAGAAAAAATGAAGACGCATATATTCAAGTGGGTTTAAGTCGACAAATTAGAAAATAACTTTGGGAAAAGAATATATTGAAATCCAGTTGTGTCCAAAATGTTCACAACAAGCATAAGATCATTATGACTTCTTTATTTTAGGAGCTGTTTGTATTATTGGATCTGATTGGTTCGGAGGATGTTGTGTTTAAAAAGTTTTCCTCCAGCACGGATGCACAGTTTAATCATTTACAGAAAATAGGTAAAAGCTTTATTCTCCATTTCTTAAAACCTTTATTCTCCATTTCTTAAAACCTTTATTCCCCATTTCTTCATGCAATATGTTTCAGTGAACAATAGTTGCATTACATGTAATTTTCCCTTCATGAGCAATTGCTTAAAATTGCAATTTATTTCATTACGTGTTTCTGCCTTAATTCCATTAAGACATGGAAAAGCTTATATTAGCAGGATTTTATAACGGATATTTCGACAACAGAACATGTTAAAAAGCATTATTTTTACTGAATAAAATGTGATCACCTGTTTAAAATTACCTATAAGATGTTTTAATTTTACAATACGCAAACTTTTTTTGCCGAAATTAAGGTTTTATAACATACCGCAGCCAACCCCGTTTTCACTTCTTGGAGATGGAGTATGAAAGTTAATACTCGGACCATGATTGTAATGTCTAGGGATGTGTCAATGTTGTGCACTATTATGAAAAACAATTTTGTATCATGTGTAAATGATATCATTGGATTTACATGGTTGGACTTATTTCTGTGTCTTAAAGCAAAAGCAAGATCGTAAGCTCAATGTTAAAAATGCACAAAACTTTAAAATAGTTTTGTATTGGCTATGTAGCATTGCTGACACATAGTGATCTTGTTGTCCCTCGTCACCCATGCTCATGTTTATACCTACTCACACAAATGATTACATCTTAGTCATGACTGATCAAATGGCAATCTTTTACAAGGAGCAGCGACTGATATCCTGAAATGTAATCTACCGTATTTTCTGCAGATTTCATGTTAGACTTCTAATAAATTCTGGTTCAGTATCTACTTAACCTGTATGGTTCCCGGGCCACTGCTTATACAGGCAGTGGGGTAAAATACCCCTCAAATTCATGTTCATTTTGTCACTTTTTATCATATTGTTTAAGATCTACTTCAGTGGAGGCAGAAAACAATGATCGTGGCTCCAGCGAAAAATGGAGTGTATACAACAGAATTTGCAGTAACTCTGCAGTTCTGCAGGTGAGAAGGTTCTAGGCCCATTCTGCATTTTTTTTCCCCATAATTTTTATGTAAAAAGTGTGAAGTGTGGGCATGAAATGTTCATTCCTGTTGATGTCATATAACCTGTTTGTGTTAGTTCGCCATAAATACATATCAATTTAACTGTGCCCTTAACAGGGATGGGACCATAAACTCTAGTACTGACACTTAAACTTTAAAGGGACTAGAGGCGATCTGGAAAAAATATGGGTGTCGATACAAATACGAATAAAACCATCATGATGTTATTCAGTTTCATATATACTAAACATAGGCCCCATGAAATTATCCAATATAATTATTGTTAATGAAATAGTTTGGTCCTTAAAGCTCGATAACTCCACTAGAGTAGTTATGTCTCCTCCCCCCACCCCCGACAAAGTGGATGGGGAGACATATTGTTTTTGTGCTGTCTGTCAGGTGTCTGATGTCTGTCTGTCTATTGTCTGTATGTCACAAATTTCCAAACTAGTTCTCCTCTGGCGGGATTTCAACAAAACTTTGCAGGCATGATCAGTACCAAGCCTAGTTGCGCATATCATCGCCATGTTTTGGTTGAATGATTTTTGGTTCAATTATGGCCCTTTAAAGGTTTTACTAAACAAACTTTGTCCGTAGTACATGGGAGGATCAGTACCAAGCCTAGTCGCACCGTGTTCCAGTCAAATGATGATTTATTGTCATTTCCCCAGTTGGGGGAGACATCTGTTTTTACTAAAAACAGCCTCTAGTTTGTGTAGTTTTGCATCAGTAATAATTAATTAATCCCCTCTAATTAATTCACATGATTCTTTAAGGCCATAATAAATCCTTGTTTTGTGATCTTACTACACGTTTGTGTAATTGTTTGTACAGCTGTTAGTAGTACATGTATGAACCCCATATGAATTAAATTATGATTAACAGCACAAATACTCTCAGCCCTTAAATTTTCCAGACCAAACATTTTCATAAGTAATAAATACTGGTAAACTGAAATTAACATGCCACTCATGTAATGTATGTGCGACTCGTGTAATGTATGTGCGCGTTTCATATGAAACTGAAGCTTTATGTGTTTGGATTGACACCAGTCTCTTCCAGATCTCCTCCAGTCCTTTCAAACTGATAAAAAAAATAAAAAAAAATAATAGATTTTATTTATTGAGAGTAACACACTTAGTTTGTGAACTAATCTTCCATGTGGCCCTCTAATTTACATATTTACAAAGGTTTACAATATAAACAAAGGAAGAAAAGAAAAAAGTGACAATTAAATTTTAAAGAGATACGGTACTCGTTAGACGGTAAACGTTTTTACACTGCAAATTACTTACGCGATGTCACTTATTGTCAGACGTTTATAACTGAAGATTAGAAACAGGAAAAACAACCAAAACGTAAATAAGCGGTACAAAAATGAAAGGGATTTCTCCGAAAAATGTGTTTACTTCCTTATATGGCGTTGGGGATGCGCGCGCATGCATACTGCCGCATAATAAACTATTAAAAAAATAACACTGTAATGACGTCATATTTTTATCACTCTTCACTGGAAGCAGTTAAAATATACTGTGATTATATAGTTTAACCAAAGAAAAGCAACTCGTACAACCTGTATCTGTTTGATTTACACAGAGTTACTGTAAATTGTCGTCGTTGAACATTTTACATTGACGTTACCAGGCGCATTGTTATAACGATCGCTGTGACTTATGGAACAATGCAAACATACCATTATTAGAATGAAATTGTTGAATAGACTTGCAAACAAGTTTCTAATTCATAAAAGTTTACTGTATCTTGACCTAGTTGAATCTATCATTCGATAAAATACATGACGGAAACTGGGCTTGTAAACAAAATGATTTCTCAGTTTTAGTCTATTTATAAAAAGGTCACGTGCCACTTCGATAATTTATATAAAACAAAATTCTTCGGTATCAAATTTCCAGAAAGAGGTAATCTAATAGAAAATAGAGTAAAAATTGTCACGATACATAGATTTGTCTGAAAAATTACTTTATGTTTACATAAGTGACGGAAAGTGGCCCCCCGACGAGTATGCATTATATACATCATATACAAATACTGAAGCTAAAAAGAAAATGTGCACATTTGATATGGTAAATAATTTAAATGGTTCTAGATGTTCCAAATTATGCAGGAGAAAGTGATCTGAATCCCGAGACTCTACCAGAATGAGAAAAACAGATATTTTTTTAAATTACTAATGTATAGAGTTTTTCATGTTGAATACAATATTAATGCTGATTTAAAGTAAAGAACATCTATGTCAAAGTATAGTAAGATAGTCATACTCGTAAAGGTTGTTTATTAAGATACTCTTGTAATTATCGATAATGAATTGCATGTCATGTATATTAAGAGATGAAATATTAGTGTGTTTTCCTTCATTTTATCAATAACAAAATCAAGAGACAGTTATTCTCAAACAGTAATTAATTAACAAATACTTGCATAATTTTTTTTTCTTTTTTGTAGAAAAATCACTTAGGAAAGCTGATTTATTAAATCGTAAAGGCCTTGGAAGATCTGGAGAAAAGGTTTTGTTTTCCAATGCTCGCCCCTGGGGTGCTATAGAAGACGATCATGTACCTTTCGCACAGCTAAAACGTGGTAAGCATACAACTGATTGGAGTTTACATTATACAGACTCAGTAGTGGGACATAATATGCAAAATTTTAAGAGTTTTTTTGAAGATTTGGAAGAGACTCCTGGCAGTGTTGAAGTATTTGTTATGTATTATAATCAGAACCTCAGTTTATTAATCTAGTATTATTAATCTAGTATTATTAGCTCTACTGATCAGAGATCAGCAGAGCTTATGCCGTGGTGCGGCGTCCGTCGTCCGTCCGTCCGTCTGTCCGTCTGTCTGTCCGTAAACTTTTATTTGTAGCGACTTCACAGCTGAAACTACTGGATGGATATTCATGAAACTTTACAGAAATATTGCCCATAAAGTCTAGTTGATCCTAGCAAAAATTCATGTTGATGTGAAATCCAAGATGGCCGCCAAAGCTAAAAATAGAGTTTTAAAATACAAGTTTGTAGCGACTTCTTCTTGAAAACTATAAGTGATATTGATATGGGACTTTTTCTAAAATGATCAGCATGACATGATGTTGATCCTAGTCAAAAATCGTTTTGATTCAACGTTAAACATGGCTGCCAGCGGCCATCTTTGTTTACATAGAGTTACATAGTAAAAACTTGTAGCGACTACTTCTCTGAAACTACTTGGCGGATTGTCATGAAACTTTACAGGAATGTTGCTCTTGATGTCTAATTGATCCTAGAAAAATTTCAGGTCGGCCGGAAATTCAAGATGGCCGTCACAGCTAAAAATTGATTTTTAAAAAATAAGTTTGTAGCGACTACTTCTTGAAAACTATAAGTGATATTGATATGGGACTTTTTCTAAAATGATCAGCATTACATGATGTTGATCCTAGTCAAAAAAATTTTTGATTCAACGTTAAACATGGCTGCCAGCGGCCATCTTTGTTTACATAGAGTTATATAGTAAAAACTTGTAGCGACTACTCCTCTGAAACTACTTGGCGGATTGTCATGAAACTTCACAGGAATGTTGCTCTTGATGTCTTATTGATCCTAGAAAAATTTCAGGTCGGCCAGAAATTCAAGATGGCCGTCACAGCTAAAAATAGATTTTTAAAAAATAAGTTTGTAGCGACTACTTCTTGAAAACTATAAGTGATATTGATATGGGACTTTTTCTAAAATGATCAGCATGACATGATGTAGATCCTTGTGGAAAATTATTTTGATTCGACGTTAAACATGGCTGCCAGTGGCCATCTTTGGTTACATAGAGTTATATAGTAAAAACTTGTAGCGACTACTCCTCTGAAACTACTTGACGGATGTTCATGAAACTTCACAGGAATGTTGCTCTTGATGTCTAGTTGATCCTAGAAAAATTTCAGGTCGGCCGGAAATTCAAGATGGCCGCCACAGCTAGAAATAGATTTAAAATAAATAAGTTTGTAGAGACTACTTCTTCAAAACAATAAGAGATATTGATATGGGACTTTTTCTAAAATGATCAGTATGACATGATGTTGGTCCTTGTCGAAAATCGTTTTGATTTGACCTTAAACATGGCTGCTTTGTTTACATAGAGTTATATAATGAAAACTTGTAGCGACTACTTCTTTGAAACTACCTGACGGATTTTCATGAAACTTCACAGGAATGTTGCTCTTAATGTCTTATTGATCTTAGCAAAATTTCAGGTCGGCCGGAAATTCAAGATGGCCGCCACGGTTAAAAATAGATTTTCAAAAAACAAGTCTGTAGGGACTACTTCCTGAAATCAAAATCAATCAGTAGAGCTTCAAGGTCATTGACCTCTTGTTATTATAGTATTATTAATCTAGTATTGTTAATCTGGTATTATTAATCTGGTATTATTAATCTAATACTATTATTAATCTAGTATTATTAATCTAGTATTATTATTAATCTAGTATTGTTAATCTAGTATTATTAATTTATTATTATTATTAATCTAGTGTTGTTAATCTAGTATTATTAATCTAGTATTATTAATCTAGTATTATTTCGACTTAAAACCTGTTTTTTATGGTATTGCAGTATGGCAGCACTATAAAGTTGAGTATAGAGCTCACTGCTACAAGTAGACACAGTTCTGATATGACTGCTACAAGTAGACACAGTTGTGATATGACTGCTACAAGTAGACACAGTTGTGATATGACTGCTACAAGTAGACACAGTCGTGATATGACTGCTACAAGTAGACACAGTTGTGATATGACTGCTACAAGTAGACACAGTTGTGATATGACTGCTACAAGTAGACATCTAGTTCTGATATGACTGCTACAAGTAGACACAGTTGTGATATGACTGCTACAAGTAGACACAGTTGTGATATGACTGCTACAAGTAGACACAGTTGTGATATGACTGCTACAAGTAGACACAGTTGTGATATGACTGCTACAAGTAGACACAGTCGTGATATGACTGCTACAAGTAGACACAGTCGTGATATGACTGCTACAAGTAGACACAGTTGTGATATGACTGAAAGATTGTTAAAAGCGATGTTAAGCCCCATAAATATATACTGTTTGCATGTAATAAAGTTTGGAGGTTTAAATTTTTCTTCATTTTAAGCTCGACTATTCGAAGAATAAAAGAGCTTATGTAATCACTCTGGCGTCGGCGTCCCACATCAAGGTTTGCGTGTAAGCTGTGTTTACAAGTCTATGTCTCTTACATTACTTAT
>JAWPHD010025169.1:0-17051 GCA_037043455.1 Cyrtodaria siliqua | reverse complement strand
ACAGCTTCTCACACGATACAGCATGCTATTATGGAACTAGATACACGTGCATC
Source organism: Cyrtodaria siliqua (assembly GCA_037043455.1). NCBI lineage: Eukaryota > Metazoa > Mollusca > Bivalvia > Adapedonta > Hiatellidae > Cyrtodaria > Cyrtodaria siliqua. The sequence continues at coordinate 16,998 of JAWPHD010025169.1, read as the reverse complement.
GTGCATATTATGCAATGTTGGATCTGATAAAGGTAACCTGATAGATAAAGGTAACCTGATAGATAAAGGTAACCTGGTAAGTTTGCTTTGGTTAAAGTTATGCGTGCCTAATCAGACCTCGGTAGCTCCTTAATCAGACCTCGGTAGCTCCCTAATCAGACCTCGGTAGCTCCCTAATCAGACATCGGTAGCTCCTTAATCAGACCTCGGTAGCTCCCTAATCAGACCTCGGTAGCTCAGTGGATAAGGCGCTGGCTTCAGAGTTGCCGGGGTAGAATACAACCACTGCAAACACACCGTCACATGCAGAGGGGTAGGCTATTTTTGCAGGGATCCACAGCGGGCTTAGCGATTATACTAATAAACAGAAATTGTGGATAATGTAAATAGTAAATAAAATACGATATCAGTACATTTTACTGCTATAAGATATCAGTACCTTTTACTGTTATACTAAATCAGTACCTTTTACTGTTAAAGCCCCATTTTTTTCTGCCAGGGAGAAGATTTGAGTAATGTTGTTTCTTGACGGTCGGAGCTGCATGCTCACCTGAGTTTACAGGTCAAAGCCTCCTAAAACATGCGAGTGCATTGCATTACAGTATAAGACAAAAGGATAAATTATACCAGCATAGTAGAGATATTAAAATGGTATTGAATTGAAATTAACCTAAATCAAGGAATTGTGCAAACTAGCATCATAGACTTTATGGGTATATGCTAACATACAGTTTTCAGAACAGTTACATAAAAATGTAAAAGTTTTATCAACTCTGTTTAATGATTGAAGAGGTGTTGCTTATTTTAAAATCAGACAGAACCAAAAATATAAATATACAGATGTACACACAAACAGTTAGTATATTCAAACACAATTTCTTTATATTTTTCTTATAATTAATATTAATTACTGAGCAAATGCAAGTTATTAAGAAAAACTAATGGTGCGCCGCGAGCTTTTAAAAAAATCAAGATTGCCGTTTGCCCCTTTAATAAAGTTTAACATCAATCAATAATCAGTGACGACACTGATTTGGAACCAGCTGTATTTATATGCTGAGAACAGCTTTATAGGTTTACCACCACTAATTCCGAGGTGTATCGAATGTAGTTCCTATAATAAAAAATAATCCCTCCTTTTTTGATGAAAACGGGCATTAGTAGGGGAAAACTGCCCATTCCTATTCGATTTTGTGGTTGTATGTATAAGAAGCGAATTAATAAGTTTTACTGGATCACTGATGAACATTTTCGAAATTTCGAGCAATGAAAACAGTCAATCAATGAAAACAGCTGTACCCTTGACCTGTTTAGTAAACAAACAAGAACTTTCTTACATGTCTTGTGACCCCAACTTTTCTGGTGATTTGTCAAGAGGAAAATTAGTTTTCTATATGAACATTACACTGCATCATACTTTGATAACTGCCAATTAATCTGCAACACTAGCGTGCTTCCCTGTCTCGTGCATTTAAGGCTTCACGTTTACTTAGGTCGACACGAAAACGCTGGAAAGCTCGACCAAGCGTATAGTAACCGGCACTGACTTATTCATAAGGGTTTTGTATCTGTCTATGGTTAACAGACTGTGACTCTTGTAAGTGGCGATAAACATGCTTTACAACTTGAATTCGTAGACAACTCTTTATGTGTCCGGGATGTTTACGGAGCAAAATGATGAAATCGTAAGTACAACTGAATGAAATCGCAAGTATTGGAATGGAATAAGTGCAACTCTTTAAAAGTATTTTCATGGACGAAGATCCATTAAATTTATTGAATCCATGAATATATAATAACAAAGTTTAGCGTTATATCGTTTTTATTTATAATGCCTAAAAGGAGCGAAAAAGAAGCAAATCAGCTTGTCCACACTGTCACTTAAAATGATTATCGATTTTTTTTATCAAGTTGCATTTGAATCATTATATCAGAAAATTAACTGTCAAGCCGAAACGTTAAAAAGTCTGTTTTTTGTGTGTGTTTTTTAACTATCATTAAGGATTACATCAATAAGACCTTGGCCAAGTTTCACAGTGAACACTATTGATGCATCCATTGCATAGTTATTGCTTTTGATAAAAACAGCAACACTTATTTCAGCTTGATAACTCTCAGATTTTCATTAATTATACAAACAATTGCTCGCATCCTATCGGTTCACAGGCCCACAGGCATGTTTATTTACTTATCGGCAGCTTTTTTACGCTTGAGTTAAACCTTGCTTGTTCTCTATGCATATTGTATTCCATGGTGACTCATGGGAGAAAAAGAATTGAATTGAATTGAATGTTGTTTAACGGCTCATCAACACAGTATAGGTTATTTAGAGCCGCCCCAGAGAGAGGGGAAGGATACATAGGAATCCGGGAACCAGCCCTACTCTTATTATCGAATAGATTCCTATGGTTCTTTTACGTGCTCGGAGGATAGAGGGAGAAAAAGAACAAAAAGTCTTAGGTGTTCTTGAAAGCATAATTAATATATATTTGGAGAATACACGTGCACGTGGATGTTGCAGTTTTTGTTCCTACCCAAACCCCATAACGCACTTGCACATACCATACAGAGAAATTATTAATTGGTTTGGAGAAACAAAATTCAATAATAATAAACGTTATAAAATGTAAAAGCTTAACCTCCCATTAAACAAACATACCGGAAGAATAAAAGAAACAACTATATAAAAGACCGTATAACAACTATATAAACGACCGTATAATCACGAACACGTCATAAAAAGCGTTTATTTCAGGACTGAGTCCATTTCTGACCTTACCTCGATCAATGAAAACCAGACGTTTGGGCAATAAAACTGTAAGCATCATAGAATCCTTTATGTTCGCATCTGTCGAATATTTTAGTAATAATTTCCCGGAGTTCCGATATGAATGGAAACGGATCAGCCGAGTATCTATAAATAGCCGTATATATCTTTGTGGTCCTGATGTTTTTAGCACAGGTTCCCGTGATGATTAAGCGATTCTTGAAAATCTATATATACCCATCTATATATACCCATCTATATTATCCATATAATATGAACGTCTACATATATATACCAACATTTATTAATACTCGGACCATCTATATCTATATATGTATCTAATGTTAACGCATATATACCAACACCTATACTTATATACCCATGTAAATGTTAACACCTAAATATACCATCATCTTAGTATACCCATCTAAGTGAACATATTTAATTTCAATATTAATATCCATACAGCATGAACGAAATCGGGAACGTTTCAGTTTGAGAAAAATAATGCTTTGTAAACATATTTTAGCATTTTTAAACAAGGACAGAATTCTTGTCAATACAAAAAATTGAAATGTCTTCAAATCAATGCGATTGTATAACAAAATAAATATATATATTTTTATATGTGAGGTAATTCTGATACTTCGCTTAGAAAATATTGTTTTCAAAATCACATCCTTACCTAGTATTTCTAACAGCTTCAAACAATTATTTCAATGTTTATAATTATGTTTAATCTATGTCCCTAACAATCGTGCTAAACTTATTTTGTTCAATATATATATGTTCAAGCATTTCTTTAAATCAACGCATGCAATCCGAAACGCTCGAAGCCAAGTCTATTATTGTAACATTGATAGACAGAACACAAATATCAGGAACTGGAAGATTCCATCAGTTAAGAGAGGTGTGTTTGTTGGCAGGTAAATACGAGTTTGTTTATCTCCTTGCACTGATGCCTTAGTTCCATTCTGTTAATAGTTCTCGCTTTTTAACTCCAGAATCTTTGTTATGGAGGATTTAACACTGAACTTACGGTGAGTTGTTTATATTGTATTTCAAACAGTTTATTTAAATTTTAAATACAGATTTCTAAGATGGCAGCCGGATGAGCTGAGTGTTTTAACGCTTAAATGAAACGACGATTCTGTGGAAGATTGTTCAACCCAAGATCGATCATTTTAACTTGTCTTCTGTTTCCAATTTAATATGAAACGTTACTTTACCTACACCCTAGACTCATTTATTAGACGTTTCTTACATATTGACTTCCCTACTTTACATAGACGTCGAAGACGGCCCATTACAAAAAAAATCGTCTCGTCGCTCTAGACACTACCTACACCCGTAGACCCTGAATAATACTCACAGTTGCCTTTCGGTTTCGGATAAATAAAACTTAGGAAACTCACACACACGCGCGCGCGCACACTGGTAGGCGTGTGAGAGACGGACTTGTGCGGGCTGCTTTTAAGTTTATAATCATCTATCAGTTTACAAGTGTTTTAAGTGTATTATATCTACCTGAATATACTTATTAAAGAACACACATGGCAATCTTGATTTTTTTTTAAAAACTCGTGGCGTCTTGTTATTTTTTCTACATAAACTGCATTTGTTCAATCATTAATATTAATTATAAGAATAGTATAAAGCAAATTGTGTTTGCATATTACTACCTGTTGCTTACATTTCACCAATAATATATTCCAACCTAAGGTAGAATAAAGAAGAAACATTAAAAACTCAAAATTGTATTTAAATATATGCAAGCAGATTTAAAGTCGAAATGATACTGGATTAATAAATCTGGAGGCTAATTTCAATGTTTGATAAAGACTTCGTGCCCCTTTACTTTAAATCTGTTTGAGTACATCAATGCGATATGCATTTCACGTATTTGTTAATCAAACTTAGCATCAGCAGTCCTGTTTTAATTGACAAACTTCTATTTCCCACCAGCTGCTGTTTCCATCATCTTTAAAGATTGCTCCTCTGAAGTCTACATGTTGCCCCCTATTCTCCTACTGTCTGTGTTCTGGTGTAGGGAAGAGTGATCATGAGTCAGTAATTAATAATGGCTCACAGACAGACAACTGCCACTTAGCGATGTTAATAAAAACAATTAACTCCGCATGTACACGGTTAACAGACGGAAACAGGAGATATACGACTCATAGACGTAAAACAATCCGCACATGTACACGCCTCACAGACAGACAAATGCCGCTAAGCGATGCTAAAACAATAATCCCACATCAATCCACTTGATGTGCTATTTTCAGGTTACATATTATATGTATGTAGTATGTACACAGACATAATACTAATTTGTTATTAGGTCGATGGTATGTTGGATCACCCGATAGGCATTTTGGTTGTCCCTTTCAATATGCATTATGTACACTATTCGACCTATCCTTAGCCATAATTAATATGTATGCTACATGTAATATTTATTATATAGCATTACTTTTTCAAGTATAGATCGGTATATGCGATGCCGTGGCCCGAGAGTGGAGTATAAATCTCATATACGGAACAATGTGCTAAAAATGTTTTTTTAATGTTTAATATATATACTGAGTGAAAAAAGTTGAGCAAGTTTTTTAGATGAAATAATATTGTATACAAGATACACACCCGATTACCGGCAGCCGTAGGCACAGTTCGGCAGCCGTAGGCACAGTTCCCGGTAAAAAAAAACAAGTTTCAAAAGGGTAAATAAATCTAGTTTTATGACTTGTTTTAAACTATTAGAAAAGTGAATCAGTCATTTTAATCTGGAGGGAATGTTGTGTATGTCACCTGATTCCCGTGAAATTTGAACCTATATTATGCGAGTTACGGTAGGTTAAATGTTGAAATTAAGCTAAAAAATGTGATTGTAGAAAGTTAGAGACGTGGTACTCGGTAAATAGTGAAGTTTAAGAGATTTCAGACATACTGCCATAAACTATAATCTTTCCTGAATAAACAGTCCAAATTTTAGCCCACAGAACATTTTATTAAAATAATTGTGGGTTTTTAAACACGACCGGGTATTGAAAAATGGCAGGAGTACGCAACAGTTCCATTATTTATTGGCAGGTAGCTAGTACAGTTCCGAAAAATGGCAGGCGTATGGTACAGTTCCAAAAACATCGGACGCTAAAGTCTTTTCTCCTTTGGTATAGTGGTGTAATTTCGAAAACACTAATGAAGAAGTACTGTATATAGAATTATATACATCTTCGGTCCTTCCATAAACGTTTAAGAAAACCCACCAACCGTAGGGAAACGTGAATATAGGCTCGTTTGAACCTTCATTCCGACGGTACAGTACATGGAAAGACACGTTTTAATAACAATCGTATGTTGTGCTGAGTTACGTCCCCTTTTTATAATTCACCATTTATGATAACAGGCGTTTAGTATTTAGATGTTTTGGAATAGATTGATTAATTTTAATTATTGCATAGTCGAACACATCACATTAATTTCGTTTAAAGGCCACTCTATGTAACATAATGTATCTGAATCAAACGTCTACTGATATATAGAACACGCATATAAATCAATAATGTAGTCGCTCAAAAGTGTACTTAACTCAAAAAGTAATAATCATAGGACACTATTTAAAGTTGGTATTAAATTGTAACGGATATAGCGCAGATACCACGAAAGTTCAAAGTTGACACATGCAGACATTCAAACTTTTTTGCTTTGGTGAGACGAAATACTAGTACATGTCTATTGTCTAAATAAAAGTTTAGTGTCAGAATTTCCCAAAAATGTCCTCATCGGCAAAATCAGAATATCTATCATAAAGGTGTGACCACTTTGTACCTAATTAGCTTAAATTTTAGCTTAAACATGCTCATTAGGCAAACTTTAAATGGTCATAATTAAATGACACATAATCTCATGTGGTTAATGATGACATTTTTTGTAAAGCCCTGTTATTGCTCTTTAAGTAAGCATAAAGTGTATTTTGCGTTACCATGGGTATCTTTTGAGCGACTACATTATTGATTTATATGCGTGTCCTATATATCAGTAGACGTTTGATTCAGATATATTAAGTTACATAGAGTGGCCTTAACACGTAATTAATGTGTTGTGTTCAACTATGCAATAATTAAAATTAAGCAATCTATTCCAAAACATCTAAATACTAAACGCCTGTTATCATAAATGGTGAATTATAAAAAGGGGACGTAACTCAGCACAACATACGATTGTTATTAAAACGTGTCTTTCTCTGTACTGTACCGTCGGAATGAAGGTTCAAACGAGCCTATATTCACGTTTCCCTACGGTTGGTGGGTTTTCTTAAACGTTTATGGAAGGACCGAAGATGTATATAATTCTATATACAGTACTTCTTCATTAGTGTTTTCGAAATTACACCACTATACCAAAGGAGAAAAGACTTTAGCGTCCGATGTTTTTGGAACTGTACCATACGCCTGCCATTTTTCGGAACTGTACTAGCTACCTGCCAATAAATAATGGAACTGTTGCGTACTCCTGCCATTTTTCAATACCCGGTCGTGTTTAAAAACCCACAATTATTTTAATAAAATATTCTGTGGGCTAAATTTGGACTGTTTATTCAGGAACGATTATAGTTTATGGCAGTATGTCTGAAATCTCTTAAACTTGACTATTTACCGTGTACCACGTCTCTAACTTTCTACAATCACATTTTTTAGCTTACTTTCAACATTTAACCTACCGTAACTCGCATAATATAGGTTCAAATTTCACGGGAATCAGGTGACATACACAACATTCCTTCCAAATTAAAATGGCCGATTCACTTTTCTTATAGTTTAAGGCTAACAAGTCATAAAACTATATTTATTTACCCTTTTGAAACTTGTTATTTTTTTTACCGGGAACTGTGCCTACGGCTGCCGAACTGTGCCTACGGCTGCCGGTAATCGGGTGTGAGATATACAGACTTTTTTGGACTTTTCGGGCTTGACCCCTACGTTTATTTATTCGTTACGTCATTAAGATGTTCGACTGTTTAAGTAATATTTATAGCATACTTTTTCGAGTATATGCGATTTATACTGCTTCTCGAGGGCCGCAGGCCCGAGAGTGCAGTATAAATCGCATACGAGAAAAGTATGCTATAAATGTTTTGCACCTTAGAAATTGCCGGTAATTGACATTTTGATTGACAGGTTGTGTGTAAACTTACAACTATGCGCGTGTACAATGGAGTAGGCCATGGTATAACTGCCGAATCTGTCATTTACAGCACGGCTGAAATATACCGGCATTTATAGCACGGCTTAGGTTCAGATCTTCAGGTTTATGAAAAATATATCATAAGCAAGAACAAAGGAAAACCATTACAGCTATGGTACAATAAAATATTGTGTCTATGACAGTAGTTTCTTGATTTTACAACCAAAAATGTATTATTTCCAGGGTGCAACAAAAACTTGTTAAACTTTTCCCCTTCAGCATATGTACAGAGCTCTAATGGTTTCTACAAAATGTCGTTGTGTGCACCGTACTATAACTGCCAACTCTGTCAGTTAAAACACGGCTGAAATATACCCGACAGTTATTGCACGGGTCTTCAGGTTTACGAACACCATTAGAGATATGGTATAATTAATATGAATGCTACATACAGTACATGGGAATACCTGAATAGTTTGATGGTGGTTTGATGTCTCAATATATAATTCCAGTTATATCAAGAAGTACATATATATTTTGATACGTACAGATGTCTCTGGTTATATGCGTTATACCGTACTAATATATAGGAATCATCGCGAAGCATGCACAATTCCAGTTATAAGATGTATATAGCAATCATCGGGAATCAGATTAGTGCATAGTACGAAAGGTTTGATCAATGCAATGTATAAACACACTTTGACCGTGTTTATTTCAGTGTTTTTTTTATGCCTAATTTGGGGCCGTTATTCGGCCCCATTCACAATGCCAAAAAGTATACTTTTTTCACAATTATATCCAAAAAATTCACAATCTGATTTTTTTTTTAGGGTAAATACAGACCAGTAAGGATACTAGTCTTAATATACGCTGGTGTTAAAACTAGTCTGTATTTACTAAAAAACAAAACTTAAAACCAAGGGATATTAAACTGTGAAATTAAAAGTGAAAAAAGTTTCTTTTTCTTTTGTTATAATATTTCACAATTTTCACAATTTCTAGAAAAATGCCGCTATTTTTCACAATGGCACAGGCACAGGCTGCATTCACAAAACACATAAAAAAAACACTGTATTTTGTGTGGCTTATCATGGAACTCCGACAATTTCAAACAAAAATGTTTACTTGGAATTATTAAACCCGATGATCATTCTTATCTTTTCAGTTTCGTAATTGTGTTATTTGTATCTAGTTATTCCATCTCATTGTCATAATTTGTGGAAATTATGTATAAAATCACCACAGTATCAAATTTGTGAGGATTTTTTTTACCAAACCTGTATGGATTACGCACCTAAGATAGTGCTTATATGGTACGAATATATGCTTTTATGAGCGATCTGATTCTAATGCACTACCCTGTGCTCGCTGCTTACAGATTCCCCAGTAGTGTGTAACGTAAGTATAAAAATATGTTATATGACTTTTTTTTTTATTATAGAAACAGTATATACCGATTAGGGATATATATAAACCCTCCAGCTCAATATAAAATTGAATATATAAACAAAATACACTCAGAGATCGAAGAATTATTCTTAGATCTCTGAAACATTACATAAAATAAAGTATAGACCGTACCCAAACAGACATGATAATAAACATAATAAAATAAACAGACATGAAACCTATTTGAACCAGCGAATTAGGCAAAATATCAGGTGGCACCTTACCTTTTCCTTCTAATTCCTCCCAGTCTCTTAAATATTGATTGATTTTGAGGAAAATACATTTAAAAGTTTTTTTTATAATGAATGGCAAAATGGAATGTACTGCTGTACACAGACATATTAGTGTACTGTATCCCTATTTCCAAAATAAGACATTTTATTAAAAGCTGTTTAAGGAAAAAAAAAAAAAAGAGATTTTTTTTTCCCCTTTAAAACAAGTGATTGACATAGTGAAACTCACCGTTAAACTATATTTTTTTTTTAAATTAAGGAAAATACCATAATTCGAAAGAGAAATAGATTTGTGATGGGTTTTCACATGAATGAAATGTGTGTGCTCAAACTCTTCTGACATCATATGTTTGTTTGCAGTCGGACACTATTTCGTGACATTGTTTTCGCTAAGCCACATGCGATTGAGGTTCGAATCCCAATTGGAGCTCGATTTGTAAGTGATCTGAGAATGCATCGATTCTTACGGATGGCGAGAGAGAGGTACTATCCAGTCAAAAGTGGTGTTCTACCTCCACGACTTAAACATTGAAGTTCATATATAGCCTTAAATGTGCAAGAAAACGCCATAAAACATCGACCAACCGACCGATCGTCCCAAAAACTTGTGTCGCGCCCTCCTCCGTTATTATTTAATCCACGGTCGCCAAACTTTACAGAAATGTTGACCAGAAAGTGAAGATGCGCACCTGTGTTTTCATTTTTGTTTTGGATCAAGAACCACAGAGTTATGGCTCTTGACTTAGTCAAAGTAGGGGCTGAAAAACTTGTGTCGCGCGCTCCTCCTTAATTATTTAACCCATGGTCGCCAAACTTTTCAGGAATGTGACCATGGTTTAATATGACTATAATTAGTGTGTGTATAATAAGGTGGTTTAATATGACTATAATTAGTGTGCATAATAACGTGGTTTTATATGACTATAATAAGTGTGTATAATAAGGTGGTTTAATACGACTATAATTAGTGTGCATAATAACGTGGGTTTAATATGACTATAATTAGTGTGTATAATGAGGTGATTTAATATGACTATAATTAGTGTGTATAATGACGCGGTTTAATATGACTATAATTAGTGTGTATAATAAGGTGATTTAATATGACTATAATTAGTGTGTATAATAACGCGGTTTAATATGACTATAATTAGTGTGTATAATAACGTAGTTTAATACGACTATAATTAGTGTGTATAATAACGTGGGTTTAATACGGCTATAATTAGTGTGTATAATAAGGTGATTTAATATGACTATAATTAGTGTGTATAATAACGCGGTTTAATATGACTATAATTAGTGTGTATAATAACGTGGTTTAATACCACTATAATTAGTGGGTATAATAACGTGGGTTTAATATGACTATAATTAGTGTGTATGATAAGGTGATTTAATATGACTATAATTAGTGTGTATAATGACGCGGTTTAATATGACTATAATTAGTGTGTATAATAACGTGGTTTAATATGACTATAATTAGTGTGTATAATAAGGTGATTTAGTATGACTATAATTAGTGTGTAGAATAACGTGGTTTAATATGACTATAATTAGTGTGTATAATAAGGTAGTTTAATATGACTATAATTAGTGTGTATAATAAGGTGATTTAGTATGACTATAATTAGTTTGTATAATAAGGTGGTTTAATATGACTATTATTAGTGTGTATAATAACGTGGTTTAATAAGACTATAATTAGTGTGTATAATAACGTGGTTTAATATGACTATAATTAGTGTGTATAATAAAATGGTATAATATGACTATAATTAGTGTGTATAATAAGGTGGTTTAATATGACTATAATTAGTGTGTATAATAACGTGGTTTAATACTACTATAATTAGTGTGGTTTAATATGACTATAATTAGTGTGTATAATAAGGTGGTTTAATATGACTATAATTAGTGTGTAGAATAACGTGGTTTAATATGACTATAATTAGTGTGTATAATAAGGTAGTTTAATATGACTATAATTAGTGTGTATAACTAAGGTGATTTAGTATGACTATAATTAGTGTGTATAATAACGTGGTTTAATATGACTATAATTAGTGTGTATAATAAGGTGATTTAGTATGACTATAATTAGTGTGTATAATAAGGTGGTTTAATATGACTATTATTAGTGTGTATAATAACGTGGTTTAATAAGACTATAATTAGTGTGTATAATAACGTGGTTTAATATGACTATAATTAGTGTGTATAATAACATGGTATAATATGACTATAATTAGTGTGTATAATAACGTGGTTTAATATGACTATAATTAGTGTGTATAATAACGTGGTTTAATACTACTATAATAAGTGTGGTTTAATATGACTATAATTAGTGTGTATAATAAGGTGGTTTAATATGACTATAATTATTGTGTATAATAAGGTGATTTAATATGACTATAATTAGTGGGTATAATAATGTGGTTTAATATGACTATAATTAGTGTGTATAATAACGTGGTTTAATATGACTACAATTAGTGTGTATAATAACGTGGTTTAATACTACTATAATTAGTGTGTATAATAAGGTGGTTTAATACTACTATAATTAGTGTGTATAATAACGTGGTTTAATAAGACTATAATTAGTGTGTATAATAAGGTGGTTTAATATGACTATAATTAGTGTGTATAATAAGGTGATTTAATATGACTATAATTAGCGTGTATAATAAGGTGGTTTAATATGACTGTAATTAGTGTGTATAATAACGTGGTTTAATATGACTACAATTAGTTTGTATAGTAAGGTGGTTTAATATGACTATTATGTGTGTGTATAATAACGTGGTTTAATATGACTATAATTAATGTGTATAATAACGTGGTTTAATAAGACTATAATTAGTGTGTATAATAACGTGGTTTTATATGACTATAATTAGTGTGTATAATAACGTGGTTTAATAAGACTATAATTAGTGTGTATAATAATGTGGTTTAATATGACTATAATTAGTGTGTATAATAACGTGGTTTAATATGACTATAATTAGTGTGTATAATAACGTGGTTTAATATGACTGTAATTAATGTGTATAATAAGGTGGTTTAATATGACTATAATTAGTGTGTATAATAACGTAGTTTAATATGACTGTAATTAATGTGTATAATAACGTGGTTTAATATGACTATAATTAGTGTGTATAATAACGTAGTTTAATATGACTGTAATTAATGTGTATAATAACGTGGTTTAATATGACTATAATTAGTGTGTATAATAACGTAGTTTAATACTACTATATTAGTGTGTATAATAACGTGGTTTAATATGACTATAATTAGTGTGTATAATAAGGTGGTTTAATACGACTATAATTAGTGTGTACAATAACGTGGGTTAATATGACTATAATTAGTGTATATAATAACGTGGTTTAATATGACTATAATTAGTGTGTATATTAACGTGGTTTAATATGACTATAATTAGTGTGTATAATAAGGTGGTTTAATATGACTATAATTAGTGTGTATATTAAGGTGGTTTAATATGACTATAATTAGTGTGTATAATAACGTGGTTTAATATGACTATAATTAGTGTGTATAATAAGGTGATTTAATATGACTATAATTAGTGTGTATAATAGGTAGTTTAGTATGACTATAATTAGTGTATAATAAGGTGATTTAGTATGACTATAATTAGTGTGTATAATAAGGTGGTTTAATATGACTATTATTAGTGTGTATAATAACGTGGTTTAATAAGACTATAATTAGTGTGTATAATAACGTGGTTTAATATGACTATAATTAGTGTGTATAATAACATGGTATAATATGACTATAATTAGTGTGTATAATAAAGTGGTTTAATATGACTATAATTAGTGTGTATAATAACGTGGTTTAATACTACTATAATTAGTGTGGTTTAATATGACTATAATTAGTGTGTATAATAAGGTGGTTTAATATGACTATAATTATTGTGTATAATAAGGTGATTTAATATGACTATATTAGTGTGTATAATAACGTGGTTTAATATGACTATAATTAGTGTGTATGATAAGGTGGTTTAATATGACTATAATTATTGTGTATAATAAGGTGATTTAATATGACTATAATTAGTGGGTATAATAATGTGGTTTAATATGACTATAATTAGTGTGTATAATAATACGTGGTTAATATGACTATAATTAGTGGTATAATAACGTGGTTTAATATCACTATAATTAGTTGTGTATAATAAGGTGATTAATATGACTACAATTAGTGTGTATAATAACGTGGTTTAATACTACTATAATTAGTGTGTATAATAAGGTGGTTTAATACTACTATAATTAGTGTGTATATAACGTGGTTAATATGACTATAATTAGGTGTATAATAAGGTGGTTTAATACTGTACTATAATAGTGATAAGGTTAATATGACTATAATAGTGTGTATAATAAGGTGTTCTAACTCATGACTCATTAGTCAATAGTTGTCATACTAGTGTATATCACGGTTTAATATGACTTAATTAGTGTGTCAGTATATATGATATAAGTGGTTAATATGATTTAATAGTGTGTAAGATAAGGTTAAGTGTAATATGACTATATTAAGTGTTATAATAACGTGTATTTAATAAGACTTAATTAGACTATACGTTGTTAATATGACTATAATAGTGTTTAATATACTACAGGAGTATGACTAGTGTTAGCCTGTGTAATAGATGAAGTGGTTAATACTAATACTGGATAAGTTAGATGTCTTAATCTAGTGTATTAAAGACTATAAATATGACTGTATATAAGTACATAACGATATCATAGACATTTTAGTGTATAGTGTAGTGGGTTATTAGATGTGACTTGTGTTTAAGTGTTGTGATGTAGTGGTTTGTTGTTGTGTTGGTAGTTGTATAATAACGTGGTTTAATACTGATTAGGATACGTTATACTAAGATAGTGTGTTATCTGGTTTTTTATGTAGGTGTGTAATAACGTGTTTAGTATTAGTATAGTGGTATAAGTGGATACTATTAGTGGTAATAGGTGTATAATTAAGTGGTTTAATGACTTGTAATTAGTGTGTATAATAAGTGGTAGTCATATTGTTTAAGGGTTTATTAACTATAATTAGTGTGTATAATAACGTGTTTAGTATGACTATAATGAGTGTGTATAATAAGCTGGTTTAATAAGACTATAATTAGTGTGTATAATAAGGTGATTTAATATGACTATAATTAGTGTGTACAATAAGATGGTTTAATATGACTATAATTATTGTGTACAATAGGTGGTTTAATATGACTATAATTAGTGTGTATAATAAGATGGTTTAATAAGACTATAATTAGTGTGTATAATAAGGTGATTTAATATGACTATAATTATTGTGTACAATAAGGTGGTTAGTATGACTATAATTAGTGTGTATAATAAGATGGTTTAATAAGACTATAATTAGTGTGTATAATAAGGTGTTTAATATGACTATAATTAGTTGTGTACAATAAGGTGGTTTAATATGACTATAATTAGTGTGTATAATAAGTGGTTTAATATGACTATAATTAGTGTGTATAATAAGATGGTTTAATATGACTATAATTATTGTGTACAATAAGGTGGTTTAATATGACTATAATTAGTGTGTACAATAAGGTGGTTTAATATGACTTTAATTAGTGTGTATAATAAGTGGGTTTAATATGACTATAATTAGTGTGTATATTGACGGTGGTTTAATATGACTATAATTAGTGTGTATAATAACGTGGTTTAATATGACTGTAATAGGTAATGATTGTGTATAATAAGGTGTTTTAATATGACTATAATTAGTGTGTATAATAAGGTGGTTTAATATGACTATAATTAGTGTGTATAATAAGATGGTTTAATATGACTATAATTAGTGTGTATAATAAGATGGTTTAATATGACTATAATTATTGAGTACACTAGGTGTTTAATATGACTATAATTATTGTGTACAATAAGGTGGTTAATATGACTTTAATAGTGTGTATATAACGTGGGTTTAATATGACTATAATTAGTGTGTATTACGTGGTTTAATATGACTATAATTAGTGTGTATAATAACGTGGTTTAATATGACTGTAATAGGTAATTATTGTGTATAATAAGGTGTTAATATGACTATTAATTGTGTGTATAATAAGGTGTTTAATATGACTATAATTAGTGTGTATAATAAGGTGGTTTAATATGACTATAATTAGTGTGTATAATACATGGGTTAATAATTAGTGAGTATAATAAGGTGTTCTAATAGCGTGTTTTAAGTATGACTATAATGTGGTAACGTGGTATGTAAGGTTGTAAGGTGGTTAATATGACTATAATTAGTGTGTTTAATATGACTATAATTAAGTGTAATAAGGTGATTTAATATGACTATAATTAGTGTGTATAATAACGTGGTTAATACTACTATAATTAGTGTGGTTAATATGACTATAATTAGTGTGTATAATAAGGTGATTTAATATGACTATAATTAGTGTGTATAATAAGGTGATTTAATATGACTATAATTAGTGTGTATAATAAGGTGATTTAATATGACTATAATTAGTGTGTATAATAACGTGGTTTAATACTACTAAATTAGTGTGGTTTAATATGACTATAATTAGTGTGTATAATAAGGTGATTTAATATGACTATAATTATTGTGTATAATAAGGTGATTTAATATGACTATAATTAGTGTGTATAATAAGGTGGTTGATATGACTGTAATTAGTGTGTATAATAAGGTGATTTAGTATGACTATAATTATTGTGTACAATAAGGTGGTTTAATATGACTATAATTAGTGTGTATAATAGGTGTTTAATTGACTATAAGTATTGTGTACAATAAGGGTGGTTTAATATGACTATAATTAGTGTGTATAATAAGATGGTTTAATATGACTATAATTAGTGTGTATAATAAGGTGGTTTTCTGAAATCCTTTATTTTGAAATAAAATAAAGTGTTCGTAGAACCTCTATCGGGATTATCTGTGACTGTAACAGTATGGAAAGATGCTTACTTTCAAAATGTTTCTGATTGTTTTGTTTGTATGGTATTTGTATGGTGTTTGTATGGTGATTTACGTCATTTTCAACACATGTAAGGTTATATATAACGGTCTATTTTTTTGTGGTGGAGGCAGACCACCACTGTTTCCTGGGTAGAACCAGTACTGTACATCACTTCGTCACTTATAAGTCGAGCTCCCAGCGGGATTCGAAACCGCAGCGGTGAGAGGCGAAAGGTTTACAACGCAACGTTGTTAACCCTCGACAACAGAGACGCTGATTCTGATTGAAAATAATGCATGCTTGCTTTCTTT
>JAWPHD010025168.1:0-17056 GCA_037043455.1 Cyrtodaria siliqua | reverse complement strand
ACTTACTAAATGATATGCTACGGCACAGCTTATTCAGTAGTATGTTAAATACACTTTTAGTAGCTTGGACAGAATCCATATTATTAGGCGTTCTAGAGACAAACTGTGTTTAAATAGCATCTGGACTGAAGATCACTACTGTCAGTTCATTTGCAGTAGGTGTTCATATAATTCTTTGACAAAAGAGGTTGTTTTTTAGAATAGGATTAACATACAAATGTTTATATTGCATAGTACGTGTGATTAACAAATTAGGACTTGATCCATTCACAAAAATGATCAAGACACTATTACCATAGCAAGTCATGGCCTCTTAATACCGTAAAAAGAAATATACAAAGATCGGACAGGGAAAAGTAGCATTCAAGGAGGACAGTCAATACCACAAAACACTGAAACAAACATGCAACCAGACAAATAAGAAGAAATCATGTATCATTAATCTTCAGTTTTAATAAATAGTCAATAGTGTTATTCAAGCTACACTGTTTATTGATAACTTGTTGATAAGTCGATCACGATTATTTAAATTCCCAAGGTAACACTACCGTCTCAGTTCGTTCCTTAAACATGATTACAAAAACATGATTACATACCACATACATATACACGTAAAATACATACAAACTTCCATATAAAATTACATACATCAGATGACGGATTTTCAAGATGAACGGTTTAACAAGAGAGAAAGTAGCAGACTTGGTAATATAGATCTAATCTAGTTTAAGTCACAAAAGGTTGGGATTGATGATCCCAAAGGGCCAGTAAGTGGTAACACTACTGATTTAGTATTATGTGTATATACGCGCGACTGTTAAATACGTGTTGTATTTCAATATGTATGGATAGTCATTACTATATGACATGTATTTATTACTTTATAAAATTGTTCTTGAAGTCTTTGTATATCATATTGTCTTGTTTGTTTCCAAACATAAATAGAATGCAAAGAAGGACACGAAGTGCTGCTATCTTCGGAAACAAAGTTTTAAGACGTTCCCCGCAAAAAAAAGTACATCAAATATAAATAAACAAATCCAGAGTACAAAATCTTGTTTATAGTCTCTAATAAAATATAAATTTGCTAAAAAATAAATCAATACAATAACTCTTTTTTCTTCTCGGCTTTATCAAGTAATTCAGATATAAAGGTATCACATTGCATGCATACAATATCATGTTCCAGTCTTCAGAAAAATGCAGGTACGTAAAAGAGTTGTGTTAAAATTCATCACTAAGCCAATCGAGTAAATGCTTTTCTCATGAGATAAACCGTTACATTTCGTTCCTTTAGTCACGTAACTTCATGTTGCGCATGGTCTGCTTCGTTAGCCTTCCATTTTTGCCGTACAGGTTGTCCATTGAAATCGTCAGCTAAGTTTGATGCTGCTGGCTAATAGTCCAAACAGGGTCAAGATACTTGATGCTGTCCTTAAGCTGAACTATCATCCTCGTAATTCTTCACAGGATGTACATTACCTACGCGGAACTCCGAATATCTGAGGCACTCTGTCACTTGTTTCTTAACGGCTTCGCTTTTGAATACGTTTGATACGTCAGATTGAACTTGTGGGCAAAGTTTGTCGATTTTAGGTCAACAGGATCGACTTGTAGAATACCTAGAAAAGTTGTGAAAAAACAAATTATAATACCTTCGATTAAATGCAATACTACACTGCCATCTCAACCGTTGAAGTAGTAAAATAATTTATCACATAACCTCCCGTGTAAGCCTTGTCGAACATCACAATTCCTATTCTAGTGTATGTACAAATGAATTATACAACCTGGGACGATTTTGACTGGTTTGGGCATAAACTGCATTAATTTGATACAATAATTCATATATCAATGTCAAATTATTTATAAATGTCATCCTAAAATAACATAATTTTGCATTGCTTGTGGCCAAAAAAATAGTATAAAGGATACATTTGTTAAATCGTCGAACACAATAAGTACAAAAAATATTGCAGTCTCGGTTGATTGAGAATTGTCTTGAACGGGTAAGTGAAAAGATGCCAATATGCCTACTCAGTTACAAATTTGAGCCATCCTAAAGAATTAAATGACACAGAGACATACCCCCTCCGCAACTACAGCAATATGATCCTAACTTTTTATAATTCATTTTACCTAAAATTGTCCAAAAAACCGAGGCAAATGCTCTTAAAGCGCACTTAGCGTGGCTTAAGACACTGACAATTAGTTTTGTATTGTTTTTTGTTAGAAAGATCGGGGTGTGAAATTCCCCTTTTTTAAAGAAATAAAAATACCTCCAACTGCAAGCAACTTATGAGATTTTTGGCGATAATGGACTTAATACATTTATGACGTCACATGATGTCTAGAAAGAAAGATAAAAATATCGACAGGGAAAGCAGCATTCAAGGACGACAGGTCACCCACAAAAACACAAAAGCAAACACGCAAACATACAAACGAGAAGGCAAAAGTAATAAAAAATGCAGGACGACATCAACAAACACAAAAAGGTGTTGACAATAGGGCTACCGCCTTGGAGCGATTAGTGGCTACACATGCACTGGGGGTTTAAACCGGTTCTAGGTGCACCAAACCTCATACTTACCCTACTGTCATCCCATTAACAAAGGACATTGTAAATAAAAATACCCGCGATGATCCTAATCTCTACATCAATAGTCCAATATAAGTAAAACACAAAATATGCTCGTGTAATATAATACAAAAAAACAATAGCCTAGAAATGACACAATGAGGGTACTCAGTGACTTAGGCAGAAGCCAGAGCAACAATGAAAATAAACCATTAAGGGCACGACAAGAACGATCATAAGACAAACAATCCAACGCCACCATCTCAATTGGGCTTTAGGTAAGGCGTCATCATAGGGTCCACAAGCCTGTCCGGTCATCGTACACATTAAAGAGGAGGAAAGTATAGTAGCGACTGTAAAAGGGTCCCCCACCCAGCATATGCAGTACGTTGCAAAATGATAGGGTCATAACTCTTTTGGTAAAACTTATTCACAAGTTTATTAAAGGATAGTATGAAAGTGATCAATGGACAATAATCTTACGATTTTATAAAGCACATCACCATAGAGTCATTGTTTGTGATAGTCCTTGTCCGCATGAAGAGTCCTTAAATGAAGTCGAACCTACTTACTTGCTATGTGGCTTTCTATGCTTTTTATATTCAATATAACACGGTTCATACTTTTACGTTATACTTATACCTTCCTATTAATGATGTTCTATTTGTTTTATTAGAATGAAACCGGGAGGAAATTCTTTATAACACTGAGTCCGTTTAATTGTGTGATACAATCGGTGTAAGAGTGTGAGTTAGTATATGATACTGCGAGATACCAGCGCATTTGGCAGCAGAGTGGGCAACGGTGCGCACAAGCAACTATACAATGTGTCAGTCAAATGGCTGTTGTTACGTCAAGTACATATATTAAGCCAAAAAGCCCCTGAAGGCATATTATTAATTACTTCAGCAAATCCACTCTAGGAAACTATCGTCTGAACTCCCCAGTATCTATATTACTCATCAATCCGGTTTATCATTTCAATAACAATAATATTTTTCTCATACAATTCAAACTAAAAACATTTGAAATTATTAAGCAAAGTCAGACGGAACCGGATAGTAGTCTTCATTATCGCTGTACATATCATACCCTCTATCATGGAATATTTTATTTATATGCTAATGTATCTTGTCCATTATCTAGTATGTATCTTTATCAATCATAAGCTGATAAACTTTTTTATTTATTACATAGCTGCTTATGTTATGCTTTTATGATCTAATATAACTTTCATCTAATGATGAGTTTATGTTGCCGTAAACAAAATGTCTTTGTAATTAGCATGCGTTATATATTTTTTAACAACACACTTTTTAACACCATTGCATTTTGTTGTACTAAACCCCATTATCTAACATATACGAATATAGTTTACTTCGTAGTCCAAACAAATTCAACAATAGGTATACAACAAGTTTCATCTTCATCTTGCCAATAACCTTTTTATATCATTAAAATGAAACCTACTTTTTGGATCATATCGCAATTATCAAAAAGTTTTTTTATCTTTGTAAAAGTCCACGTACAAATCTTTTGTTTTCATTTCATAGCACAAGGAATCAGTGTCGGTAAATAATAATTTAGCTTTTTTATCATATTTGTTTTTAATATAGTTGTAATGAAAATCATACATAACAAGGATGATTTAAATTAAACTTTCTTTTTATCCTGTTTATTGCAAATATTATTTTATTAACATTTTATAAGAAATTAATGATTATGATTGCTGCATATTTTAAAAGGACCTCCTCGTCCGTGAGTTAATTTGACTTTTTTTTTTTCTCAAATTTTCCATAGTTTTACCAAAAACTGAATTGTTCATCCGTTTGAAAAAATCCATTTTCAAAAGTATTTTTACCAGCTGTTCTCTTAGCAGTATATAAAGTCTATGTATATCTTCAACCACTCTGATTCGTCAAACTGTAGTATTCGGTGTATTTTTGTTACCTTTAATCAAGCTTTTTATACAATTCTAAGTTTCTAAAATGCCACGACATACTTTTCAACGTTGGTAACAAGTTTATTAGTATTGCAAGGTCCCAAATATAAACATTTGTTTTTAAATGTTTAGGCAGTAGTCTGTAAAACCACTCATCTATTATATTTAAACTTTCTGGGGCAAGAGGATAATCATTATGCGAGTCATGGCAGTTTTTTAAAATATATTTTTTCAAAATCACATTCAACAATATAATTTGATTTTCCTTCTTCGATCATACTAACCCATTTAAAGTTACCAGTAGGCAACGGTTGGCACATAGCCCATTCATACAAGTTATTAGCATCAAGATATATTATGTATTTGCTTTCTTTTTTCTTTGTCATAGGTTTTTCATATATTTATTGTTAGCCTTTGAATATCTGTTTTCAATATAACTCGTACCGTCTCTTAATCCTTTTTCCACGAACAAAAATATTGATCAACTATCAGTAATTAAGTCAAGCTTAATTCCAGTCATTTTTAAACATGCATCCCAGGCTAAACCAGGACTACTAAAGCAATGGCAAGGATCTAATTTGTAATACACGATACACATTTTTCTAAAGTTTTCAAAAACATCTGCAAGCAGCTGCACATCAGTCTTAAGATATAGATCATAATATTCTCCCATAATTTTAATCTTGAATGTTTTTCCATATTTTGTTAGCATGACCATAATCTGCATCTGAAATGTGCTCGTCATTTAATTGAAAATAAAAGTTATTATTACCGAGTAATTTAGTTTCCTTAAAACGTTCAAAACTGTTCATGTAATCATAAGGATAAACACATTTTCTTTTTATTAATTCTAGCTTGTCATCAAAGTATTCTTTCGAGGTGTATTGAAACGAGGGGATGTTTTTACTAAATTTTCTAATGATTGAGACATAAACTGAAAACTGTCAATAAACACCAAACTTTGTCCTAACATAAAAGCCATGTACTTTTCCATGTTATTTGGTAAAACATTTATTGTTTTTTCTAATATGTCTTCGACTGGAATTTTATTCTTATTTGCTATTTTTAAACTTTCCAATGTGCTGCATTATAAAGTGAGAATCATATCCTCTCAAGTTATGAAACACAACAGGTATTTGTTTAGTCCAACTGAAATTAATATTACACATGTTGTGAGCACTTCCTCTGTAATTTCCAATTATATGGCAATGATCTCTAACTTTTCTAATAGAGTTTTCATATTCTGTTGTACGACTGGCATCATTATTTTTAAGAACTGTTGCTACGCCATTACTACAAATATGACATGATTTAGATTTTTGGAATTTAGCTTCTTCTTCCAACGACATCACCAATTCTTTTTTAAATGTGTATTCATAGTTTTGGATATAATTGTTTCAGTCAGATCTTTAAAGTTTGCAAAAACTATTAAATCTTTGTCGAGTTTAGTCATAATTTCAAAATCGACTATTTGAGCATACATCATTTGATTTTCCTTAACGTTTTTGATTTTCTTTTCTACACGTTCCATTTATAATATCACATAAGATGTATTTTTAAGTTTATATTTGTTTTAACTTTAAAATATAATGCTATATTATAATATAATGAATTGCAAATATTGTAAAAGAGTTTTGGATATTATTTATCTCCCTGGAGTGCATTTAGATTGCATCTTATTTTGCATGATTAATAAAGAGAAGCACTGCAAATATTGTGTTGGAACCAAGCTTTCCTACAAGTGTACTCATGCATGTATAAATTGTAATGGTACTTATAAAGTTCTCGATAATGAACGTATCTGTTTTAAGTGCGGGACTCACAACGGCTATAATCTCATTGCAGGTTATAATTACAATCGCAAGCAAACTATTTATCTTAGAAAATACCATATAGAAAAACACATGATCTAATACAATTTATCTCCCACGAAAAGACAAAGATCTGAAGAGTTGTTTTATAAAATTGTAAAGATTTTAAATAGAAGGTCGAAAAAGATCGATCAAATTTGATTACATTTTTCAAAAAATATTTGAAATATTAAAAATAAAAAAATAAACAAAACCGATAAAAACAAAAGCCATTAGAGAAAAGTACGATAGCATTTGGAAAAAAGTTGAAAAAGAATTATGATTGGATGTCATGCCCGTTTAACTTGAATTTTTTTATATACATTTCCAGAGGTTTTGTAAAGTTATAATTGTTTTGAATCTCTAACATTTTATTAAAGGCAATTCTCATTACCTCATCGTCATTTTCTAGTCCTATGGACATATGAAAGAAGTTGTTTGAAACTCCTATGATGTGTTTTCAACAAAGTCTTGTTTCTGCTATTCTTGTTTTACTTATTAAAACAGCAACTACTGGAGGAACTGCGCCTACTACAGCCACGAAAACAGGAATTGCTGTAACTAATGCTAGAACAGCACCATAACCAATTATTCCACTGGCAATGTGTAATGTTTTTGTTTATAATACCGCACAATTTATAACTGCGTCTGTATGCAGCCACAAGTCGTGTCAAGTGATCAATTAATTCTTCTTTGGTTTTCATGTATAAAAATAGTTAGAAAATAGTAGTTCATGTTCTCCGGATGATATTTTACCTATTTTTAATAATTCATCAATTATGCTAATACCTTTATTGATGAACTGTGTACTATTATTTCCTCCTGATTTGATACTCCCACATACTAACTCCAGATCATTAACCAAATCATCAGAAATTTTGTAATATTCAACATCAACGCAATCTCCTAAAATCTGTTTGAACTTTGAAGAACCTTTATGAATTGGTAAACCAGATAATTCTGAACCATTTTGAGACAGTTTTGAATACGTTTTTTTTATTATTATAACGCTTTGTTATCAATTCTGAAAAATCATCATCTACTTTTAGATCTAGCACAACTGCTTCTCCTTGTTTGGCAATAAGTTTGCTATGACCAACAAGCTTAGGTAAGTCAATTTGCAACATACCGTAATGGCCATCTGTGCTGACTTTGTAGGACTTTTTATTTTGTTGTAATCCTTTCCCTGAAACGTTTTTTCCAGATGAAAGGATTTTGCTTAACGAAATTATAATTTATCATTAATCCTACTTCTATAATCTGCCAAAGATTTTGACTCGTTTATTAGAGCTTGCCTATCTAGCTAATATGCTGTTTTTTGTTACATCTTTTTCTTTTTTATCTGCTTAGATAGGGTACCCCTGTCGCGTCCAATTGTATCGATTTTATAAGAAACATCTGTAAGCAAAGGTTCAAAATTATAATCACCCTTGGATACTGCATCTCCCATTAATTTCATTGGTAATGGATAGTTATATGCTTTTATGACGGCTTTATTAATACCAACATCAAAATCACCGTCGAATTTTACTGTAGGAGGCTACGCGTCAGATAAATGGGGTAATCCCTGATACATTTGCTTTTCTTGTACTTCCTCGCCTATTGCTGCTGGAAGAGTGGCTAACTGCTGAGAAATTTTTGAAGAGAAGCTAACTGCTCGGTTAACTGTTCTGACTGACTTTTTATTTCGCTAGTTACCGGTTTAAATATTTCTTTGTATAAATCACGACTAGCTCTTTTTTCTAGTCTTTTTTGAGTAACTTTATTTTCGTATTCTTTAACAATTTCACTTGATTTTTGCTTTTTATCTGCTACTTTTTTTCCATTTTTTAACAAAGACATGTATAATATAAGGTTAGATTAAAATAAGATAAATTAAGATAAGTTAAGATTAGTTAAATCATATGAAGCACAAACTTTTACTTATTTTGTATTTGCTTGGTTATTTTTTCAGCCGGGGGCTTTTTTCATTGGCGGTTACTTTGCTTTAATTGATTGTTTCTTTTTTTTCTTTTCCAATGCAGCAATATTATCTCTAGCCTTTTTCTGCTCTTTTGCTAGTTCACATGTTGTTAAAACCTTTAGTATATTATGACAAGATTTATTTATTTGCTAAACACTTGGAACAGTCAAAGTATCAGGTCTTGTCACAAAAACTTTTAAAAATAGCAAATAAGAATAAAATCCCAGTCGAAGACATATTAGAATGTTCAAATGATGAAGTTATCCCTGTGAATGATTTGGATTCTGATACTTAAAAGATAGCTATATTTGATGATTATGTTTGCAAGCGTAACCAAAACGATATTATTATTTCATCCAGGGAAGACACAAAAATTGTTGTGTACTTTATTAAACTCAGTCTTACTACAAAACCACTAAAACATTCGTTTAAATTGTTCTCATTAAATCTTCTTTGCAACTGCAAGTATAAATGAAATAAACATGCTTTCTAGAAAATAAGACGTAAGTAAAGATCATTACAAAAAAGCAACTGACAAACAGTATGACTTGTTATATCTTGATCGTCCGAGGAAGTTAGTAATTATTAGTTGGTATTGTGCTGTCTAAGTATGTAAAACAAAAACATTTGGTTAATTATCTTCACAAGGGTAAAAACCAGGTAATCTTAATATGGATAATATTAAAATTACAAATGTTGGCAATCTAGACAAAGCAGATGATGCAACAACAAAGCAATTTACTATGAGAAGAATAACAAAGGTTGTACGTGATTATAATATTGATAAAATTCCAGAGATGATAAAAAAATTAACAACAGGTGTTGATGATAAAATAAGTCAAATACAAACAAAGTTACAAGTAAACCGTGAAAAAATTATTGAACTTCAAAACGGTTTAACAGATAAAATAAAACTGTTGGGTGATACTTTAAAAGAGTTAGAAAAGAGAAAGAAGATGGATTGGAAGAGACCGATTTTTATAAAAAGTTAGGCGAAAAAATACAAGTTGGTTTTGAAAGTATTAATGAGCGAATTAAAGAAATCAATAAACAAATGGTTGACAATAATGAACTTGAAAAGAAATATAAAAAGATCGGACAGGAAAAGTAGCATTCAAGGAGGACAGACAACCACAAAACACAGAAACAAACACGCAAACAGACAAACAAGAAGGCAAAAGCAATAATAAATGCAAACGACATCACAAACACAAAAAGGGTTGACAATAGGGCTACCGCCTTGGAACGGTCAGTGGCAAAGTAGGCCACTGGGGGTTTAAACCGGTTCTAGGGTGCACCAAACCTCACACTTACCCTACTGTCATCCCATTAAAACAGGACAGTGTAAATAAAGAAATCCCCGCCATGATCTAATCTCTAACCAACAAGGCAGCATCAATAGGCAATTTTTTAACAATTTTAACAAAGATAGTATGAAAGTGATCATGACCTAGAATCGTACGAAGTTTATAAATCACATCACCATAGAAGTCAGGTTGTGATAGTCCTTGTCACAGAAGAGTCCTTAAATTACTTTTATATTTGGAAAGAAGATCAGGGTTACGATAATAAAATTTTGCAAAGGTTTTACGAAGTTTATGGTAACGGTAACCCTGATTGAGTAACTTTTTAGTTATAGAAAGATTACGAATATTAAAGTCCTCAACTCGAGTACAAGCTCTAGAAAAACGAATAAGTTGAGACACATATACCCCATAAGAAGTTGCTCGGGGAACATCCCCATCCAAGTTGGGATTATTAACAATGTCACAATTAAAATCATCTCTCTTGTCATAGATTTTGCTAATTATTTTACCATTTTCACTCGAGAGATCTAAATCAAGAAAAGAAGCGTTATTATCAGATATATTAGCTTTGTTAAGCTGAAGTTCTTTAGGATAAATATAATTAACCATAGTTGGAAAGAAAGGGTTGTCAATGTTCAATATGTCATCCAGATACCGAGAGGTGTCATTAAAAGCTTCAATAACATCTGCCTGGGTATCTGGTGAAAGACTCAACATGAAATCCCTTTCATAGCAAAATAAAAACAAATCTGCGACAAGTGGTGCACAGTTCGTACCCATAGGGATACCAACAATTTGTCTATAAACGGTGGTTCCATACCTGACGAAAATATTATCTAATAGGAAGATGAGTGCTTCACAAACTTCATAGCAAGTCCACATAGTATAATTGTCAAAACTGCCGTTAGTAAAAAACGCTTTTATATTATTACATGCCAAAAATGTAGTATTTTCTCTAGCAAATGTTTTTTGAATAAGAGAAATTAGCTTGTCTTTAATAAGATGATGTGGTAAGGTTGTATGTAGTGTAGAGAAGTCATAAGTGCTTATTGATGAAACTTGAAGCTGCTTTTGCTGATGATTCTAAACAAATGAGAACTGCTTTTGCTACCGAAATAACTCAAATTAAAATATCAAATGAACAGATAAACACTAACGTTGCCGATATCAACAAAGAGTTTGAAGACATCAAAAGAAAATGGTTGACAGCATGACGCTAGAGGCTACTCTGAACAAACTGGTCGATACTAATAAACTAGAAACTGCTACTGATGATGTTTCAAAGCAATTGAAATATGCTCAGGATGAAAGAAGCAAAGCTTTTGATAATGAAATCGTTTTTCTTAAAGAGCATAATCAAAAGTCTGATAGTCAGCACACAGCACTTCTTGGTATAATTGATGAGTTACGAGTAAAAGTAGAACATGCAAGTCGGATTCGACTGTTTGAATATACAATAGACGGAATAAGTATTATACAAGACAGCAGTCGACATTATGTATCGTACCCGACACAAAAGCCACTTGAAAGAACCATTCGTCAATATTTTCTCGAAGCGTTTACTCTTGTAACCAATTCCATTTATAAATACTGAAGAATATTTTCATATGAATGATCCCAGTGGACTCTTCATTAATAAACCGGGACGTCACATAAGACTTTATTTATACAGGAGGTGAGGTAATACATTATTTTCTCTACAATGCAGATCATTATAAGGGATTACATCCAAAACTAGAAAATGACAAACGATCATTAAAAGAAACATGCGAACTAAATCTCAGAACAAAAAAAACATCACATTTCACACCAAACGTAGAAGATGGCACTATTGAAGTTTTCAATTTTCAAAAATCAAGTTTTAAAATGTTTTATTTAAGTGATTAATTTTATCTACTAATATGTATAATGGAACAAAACATTGTATTATCATCAGAAAAAGCTTCAATAATTAATAACTCAAATACATCGAGTAAATTTACAAATGAACAGACAGACCATTGATATTAGAAAAGAACAAACAGTATGGCATTGGACTTGATGAGATTAATTCTATGACGTACTCGTGGTATAATATTAGTGATGATTTTAAGGTATCACAATGGAAACGATTGGAAAAATATTTGTTTTCCAAATGGAAATTACAGTTATGCTGATATCGATAATTACATAAAAGAAACATTGACTGTAAACGGTGATTTAGCTGCTGAATCGTCTGTCCCAATAAAAATTTAGTTTGATTTGTCAAGTTTCAAATGTTTAGTTACCATCCATAATAATTTCATGTTGGAATTAAGAGAATCAAACTTTCACACTTTAATCGGCTTTGATAAATATGCAGTTATTAAAAAAACTAAATTTGGAACTGCAACACCAAACATAACAAATTCTATCGATACTTTATATATTCACTGTGATTTGATAAGTAATTATATTGTTGATGGATCATACGGGGATGTCATTTATGAAATAAGTACATCTGATCTTATAAGGTCATATCCTTTTAAAGATGAACCGATAAGGGTTGGGTACTGCGAAGTAAACAAAACGATCATTTACAGTAATAATATTTACATAACCGATTTCTCTAGCAAAATTATTAATCTTAATGGAGTTCATATCATTTCGACTTGTTTGAAGAGAATTAATATAATATAAGTTATATATGTCACGATTAATTAGTATGGGAACCTACACTCAAGTTGATAGACTAACTGGGGCTTGCATATTTTCAAAGGTTGGCTCTAAGATATTTAGTGAGTCATAAAAACAGCAGGCAAGGAGGCATTAGAAACTGCTGGAAAACAAATCATAGAGAGTGGTTCTAAAACAATTGGAGATGAAATAGGTAAAATGGCTGCTGATGAATTAGTTTCAGCCATAAAACCTAAACCAAAAGACGAAACAATTGTAAAAGAACTAAAATATCAATACAAGAATTAAACGATTAATTAATAAAAAATAATCTAATTAATAGTACATATACAAGTTTCGAAGTGCAAAATATAATACCCGATATGAACATGTACCTATTCAGTTAGATACTCCTTTAGCACAACCAGGAAATACTCCAGGCAAATGAAAACTGGTTATCAATTTACATTAAATGATAGAAGTTCTTACTTTGATTGGTATAACGCATATTTTGAAATAAGTTTTCAAGTAAACAAACTTGCTGATGGAGCCGCTTTCGCAGACGCTGACAGAATTGCCTTAATTAATGACGCAGCTTCATTGATTGATCAAATGCAAGTAAAGCAAAACGGAAAAATAGTTTACGATGGAAATATTCTTCATAGATTTGTTAACGTTAAAAGTTTGCTTGAAATATCTGGCGATCATATCAAAACAACCGGAACAAGCGAATACTTTTATTTAGACATTAATGACAAAGCAGAAACCCACGTTGACACAGACGAACATAAAGCAGATTATAATTCGGGGTTTGCAGTTCGCCAACTTTTAATCATAACAAATAAAAAAGTTAACTCTATAATTCCATTAAACAAATATTCATTTTTCGAAGGTTTAGAAACAAACATACTTCCTCCCAGTCAAATTCAAATTAGCTTGCAACTGACATATGATAATGTGCTAATTTTCAAATCAAATGGTGATGATAGCCGAGTAGTTATTAATAAATGAGTTTTATGGATGCCTAAATTGATATTTAATTCTGATGGTTTGTTATGTAATGACAAATCACATGACATCAACAAGATGGACTTACCTTCGTGAAATGATACAAAAAAGTGGAAGTAGCCAAGCAATAGAATAACCGCTGGTGTTAAAAATCCAAAACATGTTTTGGTTTATATGCAAAGGGCAGACAAGAGTTCTTCTCAAACACAAAATCCTCATCTTTTAGATACTTTTAAGCTAAATGCTGCTGATACTGAATGCTATTTACAATCAGCTAGATTGGAAGTTGGAAACTCTGTATATTACCCGAAAACCGAATACAGTTATGATAATATTATACGAATATTCAGAGATGTTATTAATTATTCTTACAAACAAAATGATAAAAGCACTGAAACTTTACTTAACGTAGGTAATTTTAAAACGCTTCTTGGTATGATACATTTTGATTTAAGTCATAAAACTGATGAAGTCAGCATTGATCCGAAACAATTAAATTTGAGATACAAATTAAATAACCATCCTACTGCTCGATATAAAGTGTATGCTCTGGTTCTCTATGAAGATGTTGTTATTGATATTATCGGAAATGAATTAGTTCTAGTGTAAGCTACAGCTTATCCTCCAGCCTATCGGCTGTAGTTTAATCTAACTTATAATATATATGACTTACCAAAAGTATTCAGTAAATTTAACAGAAAGGCAAAAGAGAAGTTTAGCAAAAGCATATGAAAACAAAAGTGAATTAACGCGCAGGTTAAAAGATAACCAACTAACTGGGGATTTTCCTTTGCTGCTGACAGTTACTCAGATTAAAAATATTATTAAAGCTAAAAACAACGGTCGTGGCTTAGACATAAATATATCAAAATCGCAAATGAGGTCTCAGTCTGAAAACGGAGTCTATTTAGGAGCATTAGCGGGTTTGCTAACTAAAACAATAGTACCAACAGTTGCTAGACTCGCTCCAAAAGTATTAGCACATTTAGCAACAGGAGCACTTAGCGGTTTGGCAAGTACTGGAATTGGCAAACTGTTTGGAAATGGAATGGTGACTATCCCTAATAATAAAAAACAAGCACTTTTTGGATCAAATAAATTAACACTTGCACAAAGAAAAAAAAAATAAAGTCTAAAGGTTATTGCCCTATTACCTTGACAAAACAACAAGGCGGTGGATTTCTTGGACTGCTTGCATCACTAGGATTTCCTTTAATGTATTAGTGGTTTAAAGGGTAAAGAAAAAGTATGACAATGGACCTTTGGAAACGGCCGAGCATGACACATAGAGGTTTACAAGTAGGCAGAAAAAGTAAAGGACTAAGAGTTGAACGCCGTGGACATGGTTTACAAGTAGACTCGCAAATTAGACCATATAGAAGTATCCCATTCGTCAAAAAAAAATCAAAAACAAGCCTATCGCTAACTTAGACATAATAAAATGGGCCAAGCAGTTAGGTATTAAAAACTTCAGGGGAGTTTTTAGCAAAAACAAATTACCGATAAAACAAAATAAACAAGAATCTGGTATTATTAATCTTGATGATCATACTGGACCTGGTACACACTGGACTTGTTATTATGATGATTATTACTTCGATCCGTTTGGTCTAAGCCTACCAAAAGAAGTTTTAACATACATACCTAATATAAAATACAACACTATTCAGTATCAAGATAAAACAAGTGTATTGTATGGGTATTTCTGTCTATTCTTTATTAAAAGGTTGCAAGATGGGCATAAGATTTATGATATTCTTTATAAAATATTAAAACCATATAAGCAAATAGAAAATGAAAACATCATAAAATCATATTTTGCAAACGGAGTTTAGTCTAATCTTATTTATATATGAGTTACTGCATTAAAGAAAAGATGATTACTGAAAATGTTAATCCTCAGTATATTCTAGCAAAAAATGGCAAAAAAATTTTAAAAGCAACATGTGCGACTAAAACACAATTTGTTAAAAGTACACAAGGTGGAAAAATCGATATCCATAAAGCTGTACTCCCTTTATTACCTAAAAAGGGGTTGACAATTCCTGGTTACAAATAGTGTGGTCCTGGTAACCCACTTGATAGCGGAAAACTGGTAAATGAATTAGATGCTGTTTGCAAAGATCACGATTATTTTTATGAAGAAAATCCCAGTAACAAATCAACGTGTGATAAAAACATGCTGGCCGGTTTAAAAACGAGTATGTCTAAATCACTTGGAGAAAAGACTGTTAAGAATTTGATAGTCAAGCCAGTTATTAGTACAAAATATAAACAAGGATTTGGAGAGTCAAAAAAAACAGGAAAAGGCGTTGAGATGAACTTCATAAGCCTATACGAAGAAAGTTCAGTCAACGCCGTGTGATTGTTAATGAAATTGATAAAATATGGTCGGCCGATTTGGTTGATATGCAATCGTTTTCAAAGTATAATAAAAGTGTAAAATACTTGCTTACTGTTATTGATGTATTTAGTAAATTGGCTTGGGTTATGCCTGTTCAAAATAAAACTGGTTTAGAAATTACCAAAGCGTTTCAAAAAATCATAAGTATGGTAAGACAGTGTAAATTTCTTTGGGTTGACCAGAGAGTAGAATTTTACTATAAAATATTCAAACAGTTCCTTGATGATAATAATATCGAAATGTATCATACGTTCAATTTTGGAAAAGCTGTTGTAATCGAACGGTTTAATAGAACGTTAAAAGAAAAAATGTGGAAATAATTCACAGCAAACTACACTAATAAATATTAAACGTGCTACAGGCGATAGTTGATATTTATAATAACACAAAACATCGGAGTATTAAAATGACACCAACTGAAGCAAGTGATGAAAAGAACAAAGGAATGGTGTATTTCAACTTGTATGGAAAAATGAGAAGTAATCAAATTAAGCCAAAGTTTAAAATAGAGGACGAGGTTAGATTTAGCAAATATCAAAGAATGTATGAGAAAGGTTATACTCCTAACTGGACGGAAGAAATATTTGTTGTTGATGAAATTCAAAACACAAATCCCGTGACATACAAATTAAACGATTTAAACAATCAAAACATCGATGGAAGCTTTTACGAATTAGAAATGATAAAAACAAAGCAAGAAATATTCAGAATTGAAAAAGTAATACGACGTGATTACAAAAAGAAACAAGCATTGGTTAAATGGGAGTGTTACAATGAGGATTTCAATAGTTGGGTTCCATTTAAAGACATTCAAGACATTAAATAAGAACTTAAAAATAAATTATGTATAGTATTAGTATACATGGAAGAAGAAAGATTAAAAAAGGTTTGCAGAAAACTTGACAATTTAAAAGATAAATATAGAAAAAATTAATGGAAGACAAACAAGTTAAGCAGAGTATGAAGTAGTTTATGATGATTATATGCATACCAAAAAAGTCGAGTAGCAAGCGAGAAAGATTGCTGGTTGAATGAATAAGTATCAACAAGAGCTAAATAAAAACAGGGAAGAGCTACTTGAACTGAAATGCAAAATATTAAAGTGTAGGAAAATAAAATAGTCCATGATAGAATACGATATGTACAGCGATGATGAAGAGTACAGTCCGGTTCCGTCTGACTTTGCTTAATAATTTCCAAATCTTTTTAGCTGAATTGTATGAGCAAAATATTATGTTATTGAAATAATAAACCGGATTGATGGGTAGTATAGATACTGGGGGTTTCAGTGATAGTTTCCTAGAGTGGGTTTGCTCAAGTAATTAATAATATGTTTCAGGGCTTTTGGCTCAAGTATGCAATCATTT
>JAWPHD010025167.1:0-17061 GCA_037043455.1 Cyrtodaria siliqua | reverse complement strand
ACTGAATATATATGTGTAAGAAACTGAATATATATGCGTAAGAACTGAATATATATGCGTAAGAACTGAATATATATGCGTAAGAACGGAATATATATAGTGTATGAAACTGAATATATATGCTTAAGAATTGAATATATATGCCTAAGAACGGAATATATATGCGTAATAACGGAATTTTATATGCGTAAGAACTGAATATGTATGCGTAAGAACGGAATATATATGTGTAAGAACTGAATATATATGCGTAAGAACGGAATATATATGCGTTAGAACTGAATATATATGTAAGAAACTGAATATATATGCGTAAGAAACTGAATATATATGCGTAAGAACTGAATTATATATGCGTAAGAACGAAATACTATTATGCGTAAGCGTACGGAATATTTATGTGTAAGAACTGAATATATATGCGTAAGAACTGAATATATATGCGTAAGAACTGAATATATTATGCGTAAGAAACTGAATATATATGCGTAAGAACGGTATATATATGCGTAAGAACTGATATATATATGCGTAAGAACGGAATATATGCGTAAGAACGGAAGATATATATTTGTAAGTACTGAATATATATGCTTAATAAATGAATATATATGCGTAAGAACGGAATATATATGTGTAAGAACTGAATATATATGTGTAAGAACTGAATATATATGTGTAAAAACTGAATATAATATGTGTAAGAACTTAATATAAATGCGGAAGGGAACTGAATATATATGCGTAAGAACTGAATATATATGCTTAAAGAAACTGAAGATATGCGTAAGAAATGAATATATATGCGTAAGAACGGAATATATATGCGTAAGAACTGAATATATATGCGGAAGAACTGAATATATATGCGTAAGATAACGAAATATATATGCGTAAGTACGGAAATATTTATGTGTAAGAACTGAATATATATGTGTAAGAAACTGAATATATATCGCGTAAGAACTGAATATATATGCATAAGAACTGAATATATATGCGTAAGAACGGTATATATATGCGTAAGAACTGAATATATATGTGTAGAAGTACTGAATATATATGCTTAATAAATGAAATATATATGCGTAAGAACGGAATATATATGCGTAAGAACTGAATATATATGCGTAAAAACTGAATATATATGCGTAAGAATCGAATATATATGCGTAAGAGCTGAATATATATGCGTAAGTGTGCAGAATATATTTGCGTAAGAAACTGAATATATGCGTACGTACGAACTAAATATATTTGCGTAAGAACGGAATATATATCTGTAAGAACTGAATATTATAAATGTGTAAGAATTGAAATATAATATGTGTAAGAACTGAATATGTATGCGTACGAACTGAATATATATGCATAAGAACGGAATATGTATGCGTAAGAACTGAATATAGTGCGTACGACGAACTGAATATATTTGCGTAAGAATGGAATATATTATCTGTAAGAACTGAATATATAAGTGTAAGAACTGAATGTATATGTGTAGGAACTGAATATATATGCGTAGGAACTGAATATATATGGTCTGAAGAACTTAATATATATGCCTAAGAACGGAATATTATATGTGTATGAACTGAATCTATATATGCTTAAGAATTGAATATATATAATGCGTAAAGAACGGAAATATATATGTGTAAGAACTGAATATATATGCGTAAAGAACGGAATATATATGCGTAAGAAACTGAATATATAATGCGTAAAAACTGAATATATATGCGTAAGAACAGAATATATATACGTAAGAACGCTGAATATATATGCGTAAAGAACGGAATATATATGTGTTAAGAACTGAATATATATGTGTACAGAACTAGAATATTACTATATATGTGTAAGAACTGAATATATATGTGTAAGAACTTAATATAAATGCGTAGGAACTGAATATATATGCGTAAGAACTGAATATATATGCTTAAGAAACTGAAGATATGCGTAAGAAATGAATACATATGCGTAAGAACGGAATATATATGTGTAACAAACTGGATATATATGTGTATGAACTGAATATATATGTGTAAGAACTGAATATATATGGGTTAAGAACGGAATATATATGCATAAGAAACTGAATATATATGCGTAAGAAACTGAATATATATGCGTAAGACCAGAATATATGCGTACGAACTGAATATATATTGCGTAAGAAAGGAATATATATCTGTAAGAACTGAAATATATATGTGTAAGAACTGAATAATATATGTGTAAGAACTGAATATATATGCGTACGAACTGAATATATATGCGTAAGAACCGAATATATATGCGTAAGTACGGAATATATATGCGGTAAGAACGGAATATGATATGTGTAAGAACTATATATATATGCTTAAGAACTGAATATATATGCGTAAGGACGGAATATATATGCGTAAGAACTGAATATATATGCGTAAAAAACTGAATATATATGCGTAAGAACCGAATTATATATGCGTAAGAACGGAATATATATGCGTAAGAACGGAAATATATATGCGTAAGAACTGAAATATATATGCGTAAGGAACTGAATATATATGCGTAAGAACGGAATAGTATATGTGTAAGAACTGAATATATATGCTATTAATAACTGAATATATATATGCGTAAGAACGGAATATATAAGCGTAAGAAATTAATATACATGCGTAAAAACTAAATATATATGCGTAAGAAACAAAATATATATGCGCTAAGAACTGAATATATATGCGTAAGAACGGAATATATAAGCGTAAGAACAGAATATATATGCTTAAGAACTGAATATATATGCGTAAGAACTGAAATATATATGCGTAAGAACTGAATATATATGCGTAAGAACTGAATATATATGCGTAAGAACTGAATATATAAGTCAAGAACTGAATATATATGTGTAAGTAACTGAATACATATGCGTAAGAACTGAAATATATATGCGTAAGAACTGAATATATATGCGTAAGAACGGAATATATATGTCGTTAAGAACGGAATATATATGTGTAAAAACTGAATATATATGTGTAAGAACTGAATATATATGCGTACGAACTGAATATATATGCGTAAGAACTGAATATATATGCGTAAGAACTTAATATATATGCGTAAGAAACGGAATATATATGTGTGTATGAACTGAATATATATGCCTAAAGAATTGAATATATATGCGTAAGAACGGAATATATATGCGTAAGAACTGAATATATATGCGGAAGAACTGAATATATATGCGTAAGAACGGAATATATATGCGTAAAAACTGAATATATATGCGTAAGAACTGAATATATATGCTTAAGAACGGAATATATGCGTAAGAACGGAATATATATTTGTAAGTACTGAATATATATGCTTAATAACTGAATATATATGCGTAAGAACGGAATATATATGCGTAAGAACTGAATATATATGCGTAAAAACAGAATATATATGCGTAAGAATCAAATATATATGCGTAAGAGCTGAATATATATGCGTAAGTGCAGAATTATATTGCGTAAGGACTGAATATATGCGTACGAACTGAATATACTTGCGTAATAACGGAATATATATCTGTAAGAACTGAATATATATGTGTATAGAACCTGAATATATATGTGTAAGAAACTGAATATATATGCGTACGAACTGAATATATATGCATAAGAACGGAATATATAAGCGTAAGAACTGAATATATGCGTACGAACTGAATATATTTGCGTAAGAACGGAATATATATCTGTAAGAACTGAATATATATGTGTAAGAACTGAATATATGTGTAAGAACTGAATATATATGCGTAAGAACGGAATATATATGCGTAAGAACTGAATATATATGCGTAAGAACTGAATATATATGCTTAAGAACGGAATATATATGCGTAAGAACGGAATATATATGTGTGAGAACTGAATATATATGTGTAAGAACTGAAATATATATGCGTAAGAACTGAATATATATGCGTAAGAACTGAATATATATGCGTAAGAACGGAAATATATATGCTGTATGAACTGAATATATATGCTTAAGAATTGAATATATATGCCTAAGAACTGAATATATATGCGTAAGAACGGAATATATATGCGTAAGAACTGAATATGTATGCGTAAGAACGGAATATATATGTGTAAGAACTGAATATATATGCGTAAGAACGGAATATATATGCGTAAGAACTGAATATATATGCGTAAGAACTGAAGTATATATGCGTAAGAACTGAATATATATGCGTAAGAACGAAATATATATGAGTAAGTACGGAATATTTATGTGTAAAGAACTGAATATATATGTGTTAAGAACTGAATATATATGCGTAAGAACTGAATATATATGCGTAAGAACTGAATATATATGCGTAAGAACGGTATATATATGCGTTAAGAACTGAATATATATGCGTAAGAACGGAGAATATATGCGTAAGAACGGAATATATATTGTAAGTACTGAATATATATGCTTAATAAATGAATATATGCGTAAGAACGGAATATATATGCTGTAAGAACTGAAATATATATGCGTAAAAAACTGAATATATATGCGTAATAATCGTAATATATATGCGTAAGAGCCTGAATATATATGCGTATGCTGCAGAATATATTTGCGTAAGAGAACTGAATATATGCGTACGAACTGAATATATTTGCGTAAGAACGGAATATATATCTGTAAGAACTGAATATAAATGTGTAAGAAATTGAATATATATGTGTAAGAACTGAATATGTATGCGTACGAACTGAATATATATGCATAAGAACGGAATATATATGCGTTAAGAACTGAAATATATGCGTACGAACTGAATATATTTTGCGTAAGAACGGAATATTTATCTGTAAGAACTGAATATATATGTGTAAGAACTGAATTTATATGTGTAAGAACTGAATATATATGCTTAGGAACTGAATATATATGCGTAAGAACTTAATATATATGCCTAAGAACGGATATATAAGTGTATGAACTGAATATATATTCTTAGATGAAGAATTGAAATATATATATGCGTAAGAACGGAATAT
The DNA here is from genome assembly GCA_037043455.1 of Cyrtodaria siliqua. Taxonomy (NCBI): domain Eukaryota; kingdom Metazoa; phylum Mollusca; class Bivalvia; order Adapedonta; family Hiatellidae; genus Cyrtodaria; species Cyrtodaria siliqua. Next base: position 11,995 of record JAWPHD010025167.1, on the reverse strand, counting down.
ATATGCTGTTAGAAACTGAATATATATGCGTAAGAACGGAATATATATGCGTAAGAACTGAATATATATGCGTAAAAAACTGAATATATATGCGTAAGAACTGAGAATATATATGCGTAAGAACTGAATATATATGCGTAAGAACGGAATATATATGTGTATGAACTGAATATATATGCTTAAGAATTGAATATATATGCCTAAGAACGGAATATATATGCGTAAGAACGGAATATATATCTGTAAGAACTGAATATAAATGTGTAAGAAATTGAAATATATATGCTGTAAGAACTGAATATGTATGCGTACGAACTGAATATATATGCAGTAAGAACGGAATATATATGCGTAAGAACTGAATATATGCCGTACGAACTGAATATATTTGCGTAAGAACGGAATATTTATGCTGTAAGAACTGAATATACTATATGCTGTAAGAACTGAATTTATATGTCGTAAGAACTGAATATATATGCGTAAGGAACTTGAATATATATGCGCTTAAGAACGGAATATATAAGTGTATGAACTGAATATATATGCTTAAGAACTTGAATATATATGCGTAAGAACGGAATATATTATGTGCTTAGAACTGAATATATATGCGTAAGAACGGAATATATATGCGTAAGAACTGAATATATATGCGTAAAACTGAATATATATGCGTAAGAACTGAATATATATGCGTAAGAACTGAATATATATGCGTAAGAACGGAATATATATGTGTATGAACTGAATATATATGCTTAAGAATTGAATATATATGCCTAAGAACGGAATATATATGCGTTAAGAACGGAATATATATGCGTAAGAACTGAATATGTATGCGTAAGAACGGAATATATATGTGTAAGAACTGAATATATGCGTAAGACGAATATATATGCGTAAGAACTGAATATATATGCGTAAAGAACTGAATATATATGCGTAAGAACTGAAATATATATGCGTAAGAACTGAATATATATGCGTAAGAACGAATATATATGAGTAAGTACGGAATATTTATCGTGTAAGAACTGAATATATATGTCGTAAGAACTGAATATATATGCGTAAGAACTGAATATATATGCGTAAGAACTGAATATATATGCGTAAGAACGGTATATATATGCGTAAGAACTGAATATATATGCGTAAGAACGGAATATATGCCTAAGAACGGAATATATTTGTAAGTACTGAATATATATGCTTAATAAATGAATATATATGCGTAAAGAACGGAATATATATGCGTAAGAACTGAATATATATGCGTAAAAACTGAATATATATGCGTAAGAATCGAATATAGTATGCGTAAGAGCTGAATATATATGCGTATGTGCAGAATATATTTGCGTAAGAACTGAATATATGCGTACGAACTGAACTATATTTGCGTAAGAACGGAATATATATCTGTAAGAGAACGGAATATAAATGTGTAAGAATTGAATATATATATGTGTAAGAACTGAATATGTATGCGTACGAACTGAATATATATGAGCATAAGAACGGAATATATATTGCGTAAGAACTGAATATATGCGTACGAACTGAATATATTTGCGTTAAGAACGGAATATATATCTGTAAGAACTGAATACTATATGTGTAAGAACTGAATTTATATGTGTAAGAACTGAATATATATGCCTAGGAACTGAATATATATGCGTAAGAACTTAATATATATGCCTAAGAACGGAATATATATGCGTAAGAACAGAATATATATACGTAAGAACTGAATATATATGCGTAAGAACGGAATATATATGTGTAAGAACTGAATATATATGTGTAAGAACTGAATATATATGTGTAAGAACTGAATATATATGTGTAAGAACTTAATATAAATGCGTAGGAACTGAATATATATGCGTAAGAACTGAATATATATGCTTAAGAACTGAAGATATGCGTAAGAAATGAATATATATGCGTAAGAACGGAATATATATGTGTAACAAACTGGATATATATGTGTAAGAACTGAATATATATGTGTAAGAACTGAATATATATGGGTAAGAACGGAATATATATGCATAGAAACTGAATATATATGCGTAAGAACTGAATATATATGCGTAAGACCAGAATATATGCGTACTAACTGAATATATTTGCGTAAGAAAGGAATATATATCTGTAAGAACTGAATATATATGTGGAAGAACTGAATATATATGTGTAAGAACTGAATATATAGTCGTACGAACTGAATATATATGCGTAAGAAACTGAATATATATGCGTAAGTAACGGAATATATATGCGTAAGAACGGAATATATATGTGTAAGAACTGAATATATATGCTTAAGAATTGAATATATATGCGTAAGGGACGGAATATATATGCGTAAGAACTGAATATATATGCGTAAAAACTGAATATATATGCGTAAGAACCGAATTTATATGCGTAAGAACGGGAATATATATGCGTAAAGAACGGAATATATATGCGTAAGAACTGAATATATATGCGTAAGGACTGAATATATATATATGTGTAAGAACTGAATATATATGCTCTTTATAACTGAATATATATGCTGTAAGAACGGAATATATAAGCGTAAGAAAATGAATATACATGCGTAAAAACTAAATATATATGCGTAAGAACAAAAATATATATGCGTAAGAAACTGAATATATAATCGTAAGAACGGAATATATTAAGCGTAAGAGAACAGAATATATATGCTTAAGAACTGAATATATATGCTTAATAACTGAATATATATGCGTAAGAACTGAATATATAATGCGTAAGAACTGAATATATATGCGTAAGAACTGAATATATATGCGTAAGAACTGAATATTATATGCGTAAGAACGGAATATATATGTGTAAGAACTGATTATATATATGTGTAAGAACTGAATATATTATATATGCGTAAGAACTGAATATATATGCGTAAGAACTGAATATATATGCGTAAGAACTGAATATATAAGTGCAAGAACTGAATATATATGTGTAAGTAACTGAATACATATGCGTAAGAACTGAATATGTATGCGTAAGAACTGAATATATATGCGTAAGAACTGAATATATATGCGTAAGAACGGAATATATATGTGTAAGAACGGAATATATATGTGTAAAAACTGAATATATATGTGTAAGAACTGAATATATATGCGTTAGAACTGAATATATATGCGTAAGAACTGAATATATATGCGTAAGAACGGAATATATATGCGTAAAAACTGAATATATATGAGTAAGAACTGAATATATATGCTTAAGAACAGAATATATGCGTAAGAATGGAATATATATTTCTAAGTACTGAATATATATGCTTAATAACTGAATATATATGCTTAAGAACGAATATATATGCGTAAGAACTGAATATATATGCGTAAAAACTGAATATATATGCGTAAGAATCGAATATGTATGCGTAAGAGCTGAATATATATGCGTAAGTGCAGAATATATTTGCGTAAGAACTGAATATATGCGTACGAACTGAATATATTTGCGTAATAACGGAATATATATCTGTAAGAACTGAATATATATGTGTAAGAACTGAATATATATGTGTAAGAACTGAATATATATGCGTACGAACTGAATATATATGCATAAGAACGGAATATATATGCGTAAGAACTGAATATATGCGAACGAACTGAATATATTTGCGTAAGAACGGAATATATATCTGTAAGAACTGAATACATATGTGTAACAACTGAATATATATGTGTAAGAACTGAATATATATGCGTAGGAACTGAATATATATGCGTAAGTACTTAATATATATGCGTAAAAACTGAATATAAATGCGTAAGAACAGAATATATATGCGTAAGAACTGAATATATATGCGTAAGAACGGAATATATATGCGTAAGATCTAAATATATAAGCGTAAAAACTGAATATATATGCGTAAGAACCGAATTTATATGCGTAAAAACTGAATATGTATGTGTAAGAACTGAATATATATGTGTAAGAACTGAATATATATGCGTAAGAACTGAATATATATGCGTAAGAACTGAACATATATGCGTAAGAACTGAATATATGTGTAAGAACTGAATATATATGCGTAAGAACTGAATATATATGCTTAAGAACCGAATATTTATGCGTAAGAACTGTATATATATGCTTAAGAACTGAATATATATGCTTAAGAACTGAATATATATGCGTAAGAACTGAATATATATGCGTAAGAACTGAAAATATATGCGTAAGAACTGCATATATATGCGTAAGATCTGAATATATATGCGTAAGAACGGAAAATATATGCGTAAGAACTGCATATATATGCGTAAGAACTGAATATATATGCGTAAGAACGGAATATATATGCGTAAGATCTGAATATATATGTGTAAGAACTGAATATATATGTGTAAGAACTGAATATGTATGCGTAAGAACGGAATATATATGTGTAAGTACTGAATATATATGTGTAAGAAATGAATATATAAGCGTAAGAACGGAATATATATGCGTAAGAACTGAAAATATATACGTTAGAACTGAATATATATGCGTAAGAACTGAATATATATGCGTAAGAACTGAATATATATGCGTAAGAACGGAATATATATGTGTAAGAACTGAATATATATGTGTAAGAACTGAATATATATGTGTAAGAACTGAATATATATGTTAAAGAACTGAATATATATGCGTAATAACTGAATATATATGCGTAGGAACTGAATATAGATGCGTAAGAACTGAATATATATGCGTAAGAACTGAATATATGCGTAAGAAATGAATATATATGGGTAAGAACGGAATATATATGTGTAAGAACTGAATATATATGTATAAGAACTGAATATGTATGTGTAAGAACTGAATATATATGGGTAAGAACGGAATATATATGCGTAGAAACTGAATATATATGCGTAAGAACTGAATATATATCCGTAAGAACTGAATATATGCGTAAGAACGGAATATATATGCGTAAGAACTGAATATATATGCTTAAGAACTGAATATATATGCGTAAGAACTGAATATATATGCGTAAGAACTGAATATATATGTGTAGGAACTGAATATATATGCGTAAGAACTGAATATATATGCGTAAGAACTGAATATATATGTGTAGGAACTGAATATATATGTGTAAGAACTGAATATATATGCGTACGAAGTGAATATATATGCGTAAGAACTGAATATATATGCGTAAGAACGGAATATATATGTGTAAGAACTGAATATATATGCTTAAGAACTGAATATATATGCGTAAGAACGGAATATATATTCGTAAGAACGGAATATATATGCGTAAAAACAGAATATATATACGTAAGAACCGAATATATATATGCGTAAGAACTGAATATATATGCGTAAGAACGGAATATATATACGTAAGAACTGAATATATATGCTTAAGAACTGAATATATATGCATAAGAACGGAATATATATACGTAAGAACTGAATATATATGCTTAAGAACTGAATATATATGCATAAGAACTGAATATATATGCGTAAGAACGGAATATATATGCGTAAGAACTGAATATATATGCGTAAGACCTGAATATATATGCGTACGAACTGAATATATATGCATAAGAACGGAATATATATGCGTAAAAACTGAATATATATGAGTAAGAACTGAATATATATGCGTAAGAACGGAATATATGCGTAAGAACGGAATATGTATGTGTAAGTACTGAATATATATGCTTAATAACTGAATATATATGCGTAAGAACGGAATATATATGCGTGAGAAATGAAATATATATGCGTAAAACTGAATATATATGCGTAAGAACCGAGACTATATATGCGTAAGAGCTGAATATATGCGTAAGAGCGGAATATATATTCGTTAGAACTGAATATATGCGTACGAACTGAATATATTTGCGTATGAACGGAATGTATATCTGTAAAAACTGAATATATATGTGTAAGAACTGAATATATATGTGTAAGAACTGAATATGTATGTGTAAGAACTGAATATATATGGGTAAGAACGGAATATATATGCGTAGAAACTGAATATATATGCGTAAGAACTGAATATATATGTGTAGGAACTGAATATATATGCGTAATAACTGAATATATATGCGTAGGAACTGAATATAGATGCGTAAGAACTGAATATATATGCGTAAGAACTGAATATATGCGTAAGAAATGAATATATATGGGTAAGAACGGAATATATATGTGTAAGAACTGAATATATATGTGTAAGAACTGAATATGTATGTGTAAGAACTGAATATATATGGGTAAGAACGGAATATATATGCGTAGAAACTGAATATATATGCGTAAGAACTGAATATATATCCGTAAGAACTGAATATATGCGTAAGAACGGAATATATATGCGTAAGAACTGAATATATATGCTTAAGAACTGAATATATATGCGTAAGAACTGAATATATATGCGTAAGAACTGAATATATATGTGTAGGAACTGAATATATATGTGTAAGAACTGAATATATATGCGTAAGAACTGAATATATATGTGTAGGAACTGAATATATATGTGTAAGAACTGAATATATATGCTTACGAAGTGAATATATATGCGTAAGAACTGAATATATATGCGTAAGAACGGAATATATATGTGTAAGAACTGAATATATATGCTTAAGAACTGAATATATATGCGTAAGAACGGAATATATATGCGTAAGAACGGAATATATATGCGTAAAAACTGAATATATATACGTAAGAACCGAATATATATATGCGTAAGAACTGAATATATATGCGTAAGAACGGAATATATATACGTAAGAACTGAATATATATGCTTAAGAACTGAATATATATGCATAAGAACGGAATATATATACGTAAGAACTGAATATATATGCTTAAGAACTGAATATATATGCATAAGAACTGAATATATATGCGTAAGAACGGAATATATATGCGTAAGAACTGAATATATATGCGTAAGACCTGAATATATATGCGTAAGTATGGAATATATATGTGTAAGAACTGAATATATATGCTTTATAACTGAATATATATGCGTAAGAACGAATATATATGCGTAAGAACTGAATATATATGCGTAAAAACTGAATATATATGCGTAAGAATCGAATATGTATGCGTAAGAGCTGAATATATATGCGTCAGTGCAGAATATATTTGCGTAAGAACTGAATATATATGTGTAAGAACTGAATATATATGTGTAAGAACTGAATATATATGCGTAAGAACGGAATATGTATGTGTAAGTACTGAATATATATGCTTAATAACTGAATATATATGCGTAAGAACGGAATATATATGCGTGAGAACTGAATATATATGCGTAAAAACTGAATATATATGCGTAAGAACCGAATATATATGCGTAAGAACTGAATATATATGCGTAAGAGCGGAATATATATTCGTTAGAACTGAATATATGCGTACGAACTGAATATATTTGCGTATGAACGGAATTTATATCTGTAAAAACTGAATATATATGTGTAAGTACTGAATATATATGTGTTAGAACTGAATATATATGCGTACGAACTGAATATATATGCGTAAGAACTGAATATATATGCCTAAAAACTTAATATATATGCGTAAGAACGGAATATATATGTGTAGGAACTGAATATATATGCTTAAGAACTGAATATATATGCGTAAGAACTGAATATATATGCGTAAGAACTGAATATGTATGCGTAAGAACGGAATATATATGTGTAAGTACTGAATATATAAGCGTAAGAACGGAATATATATGCGTAAGAACTGAAAATATATGCGTTAGAACTGAATATATATGCGTAAGAACTGAATATATATGCGTAAGAACTGAATATATATGCGTAAGAACGGAATATATATGTGTAAGAACTGAATATATATGTGTAAGAACTGAATATATATGTGTAAGAACTGAATATATATGCGTAATAACTGAATATATATGCGTAAGAACTGAATATAGATGCGTAAGAACTGAATATATATGCGTAAGAACTGAATATATGCGTAAGAAATGAATATATATGGGTAAGAACGGAATATATATGTGTAAGAACTGAATATATATGTGTAAGAACTGAATATGTATGTGTAAGAACTGAATATATATGGGTAAGAACGGAATATATATGCGTAGAAACTGAATATATATGCGTAAGAACTGAATATATATCCGTAAGAACTGAATATATGCGTAAGAACGGAATATATATGCGTAAGAACTGAATATATATGCTTAAGAACTGAATATATATGCGTAAGAACTGAATATATATGCGTAAGAACTGAATATATATGTGTAGAAACTGAATATATATGTGTAAGAACTGAATATATATGCGTACGAAGTGAATATATATGCGTAAGAACTGAATATATATGCGTAAGAACGGAATATATATGCGTAAGAGCCGAATATATATGTGCAAGAACTGAATATATATGCTTAAGAACTGAATATATATGTGTAAGAACTGAATATATATGCTTAAGAACTGAATATATATGCGTAAGAACGGAATATATATGCGTAAGAACGGAATATATATGCGTAAAAACTGAATATATATACGTAAGAACCGAATATATATATGCGTAAGAACTGAATATATATGCGTAAGAACGGAATATATATGCGTAAGAACTGAATATATATGCTTAAGAACTGAATATATATGCGTAAGAACTGAATATATATGCGTAAGAACGGAATATATATGCGTAAGAACTGAATATATATGCGTAAGACCTGAATATATATGCGTAAGTACGGAATATATATGTGTAAGAACTGAATATATATGTGTAAGAACTAAATATATATGTGTAAGAACTGAATATATATGTGTAAGAACTGAATATATATGCGTAAGAACTGAATATATATGTTTAAGAACAAAATATATATGCGTAAGAACTGAATATATATGCGTAAGAACGGAATATATATGTGTAAGAACTCAATATATATGTGTAAGAACTGAATATATATGTGTAAGAACTGAATATATATGCGTAAGAAAGGAATATATATGCGTACAAACTGAATATATATGCGTAAGAACTGAATATATATGCGTAAGAACGGAATATACATGCGTAAGGACGGAATATACATGTGTAAGAACTGAATATATATTGTATGAACTGAATATATATGCTTAAGAATTGAATATATATGCGTAAGAACTGAATATATATGCGTAAGAACTGATTATGTATGCGTAATAACGGAATATATATGTATAAGAACTGAATATATATGCTGAGAACTGAATATATATGCGCAAGAACGGAATATATATGCGTAAGAACTGTATATATATGCGTAAGAACTGAATATATATGCGTAAGAACTGAATATATATGCGTAAGAACTGAATATATATGCGTAGAAACTGAATATATATGCGTAAGAACTGAATATATATGCGTACGAAGTGAATATATATGCGTAAGAACTGAATATATATGCGTAAGAACGGAATATATATGCGTAAGAACGGAATATATAGGTGTAAGAAGTGAAGATATATGCTTAAGAACCGAATATATATGCGTAAGAACTGAATATATATGCGTAAGAACGGAATATATGCGTAAGAACCGAAAATATATGCGTAAGAACTGAATATATATGCGTAAGATCGTAATATATATGCGTAAGAACGGAATATAAATGCGTAAGAACTGAATATATATGCGTAAGAACTGAATATATATGCGTAAGAACGGAATATATATGTGTAAGAACTGAATATATATTTGTAAGAACTGAATATATAAGTGTAAGAACTGAATATATATGCTTAAGAACGGAATATATATGCGTACAAACTGAATATATATGCGTAAGAACAGAATATATATGCGTAAGAACGGAATATATATGCGTAAGAACGGAATATATATGTGTAAGAACTGAATATATATGCTTTATAACTGAATATATATGCGTAAGAACGGTATATATATGCGTAAAAACTAAATATATATGCGTAAAAACTGAATATATATGCGTACGAACTGAATATATTTGCGTAAGAACGAGAATATATATATGCGTAAGAACTGAATATATATGCGTAAAAACTGAATATATATAAGTAAGAATCGAATATATATATGCGTAAGAACTGAATATATATGCGTAAGAACGGAATATATATGCGTAAGAACTGAATATATATGCTTAATAACTGAATATATATGCGTAAGAACTGAATATATATGCGTAAGAAATGAATATATATGCGTAAGAACTGAATATATATGCGTAAGAACTGAATATATATGCGTATGAACTGAATATATATGCGTAATAACGGAATATATATGTGTAAGAACTGAATATATATGTGTAAGAACTGAATATATATGTGTAAGAACTGAATATATATGTGGAAGAACTGAATATTTATGCGTAAGAACTGAATATATATGTGTAAGAACTGAATATATATGCGTAAGAACTGAATATATATGCGTAAGCACGGAATATATATGTGTAAGAACTGAATATATATGTGTAAGAACTAAATATATATGTGTAAGAACTGAATATATATGCGTAAGAAAGGAATATATATGCGTAAAAACTGAATATATATGCGTAAGAACTGAATATATATGCATAAGAACGAAATATACATGCGTAAGAACGGAATATATATGTGTAGGAACAGAATATATATTGTAAGAACTGAATATATATGCGTAAAAACTGAATATATATGCGTAAGAACTGAATATATATGCGTAAGAACTGCATATTTATGCGTAAGAACTGAATATATATGCGTAAGAACGGAATATATATGTGTAAGAACTGAATATATATGTTTAAGAACTGAATATATATGTGTAAGAACTGAATATATATGCGTACAAACTGAATATATATGCGTAAGAACAGAATATATATGCGTAAGAACGGAATATATATGCGTAAGAACGGAATATATATGTGTAAGAACTGAATATATATGCTTTATAACTGAATATATATGCGTAAGAACGGTATATATATGCGTAAAATCTAAATATATATGCGTAAAAACTGAATATATATGCGTAAGAACCGAATTTATATGCGTAAGAACTGAATATATATGTGTAAGAACTGAATATATATGTGTAAGAACTGAATATATATGCGTAAGAACTGAATATATATGCGTAAGAACTGAATATATATTCGTAAGGACTGAATATATATGCGTAAGAACGGAATATATATGTGTAAGAACTGAATAACTATGCGTAAGAACTGAATATATATGCGTAAGAACTGAATATATATGCGTAAAAACTGAATATATATACGTAAGAACCGAATATATATATATGCGTAAGAACTGTATATATATGCGTAAGAACGGAATATATATGCGTAAGAACTGAATATATACGATTAATAACTGAATATATATGAGTAAGAACTGAATATATATGCGTAAACACTAAATATATATGCGTAAGAACTGAATATATATGCGTAAGAACTGAATATATATGCGTAATAACGGAATATATATGTGTAAGAACTGAATATATATGTGTAAGAACTGAATATATATGTGTAAGAACTGAATATATATGCGTAAGAACTGAATATTTATGCGTAAGAACTGAATATATATGTGTAAGAACTGAATATATATGCGTAAGAACTGAATATATATGCGTAAGAACGGAATATATATGTGTAAGAACTGAATACATATGTGTAAGAACTAAATATATATGTGTAAGAACTGAATATATGAGCGTAAGAAAGGAGTATATATGCGTAAAAACTGAATATATATGCGTAAGAACTGAATATATATGCGTAAGAACGAAATATACATGCGTAAGAACGGAATATATATGTGTAAGAACTGAATATATATTGTAAGAACTG
>JAWPHD010025166.1:0-17067 GCA_037043455.1 Cyrtodaria siliqua | reverse complement strand
GTACAAAATAATTATATCATAAACCACTTGTCGGTCACTAAACACACCATATATTTCAAATTCTTTTATATTATAATATGAAGAGCAAGAACTCTGGGTCAGGGAAAGGTTTAAATCCGTGAGGATAATTAGTGGTAGTTTGTGAAGATGTTTTACTCTTACAATAATAGAGACATTATAGATGTTATTGTATGAATAAAGAGGATTGGATTGCACCAGGTGAGCCATGAGATTTCACTGACACCTGGGGGCTATCTGTGTCCAGTAAGACTGACCATTAACCACCAGTATTTTAATTCACTAATCAGACTGAATGACCATTATGGTATAATAGTATAACTGACCATTACTATTTATTCCATACATTGCCGGAGGAAAAAGATGCATATTGCCCTTAAGTTCATTGGGTTAAATTTTGTGAACATTATTGATATTGCTATATTCTTAAAAATTGTGGACATTGATGTACATTTAGATGACTGCATGCTTTCTGCAGAATCTTTGTGATGTCAGCATGTTAGAACAAATAAAAGATATATAAAAGAACATGTAATCTTTCTGACCACCTACGTAAACTCAAAATGACCTTTCCATAGCCCACAATTGTTGGATATACAATAATTCTTTATTAAGTAATCAAAGGCCTCCGGCCCACAATACAAGTATAATACATAATGTGAACTATAACGAAACACCTGATCAAATGTTATGCAATTACAACTAAATTTTAATAAAATAAACTGTGTGTACGAATTATACTTCATGGTCTCTGATCTTTAACATGTTATGAATAAAAATATCATTGTTTTATTTGTACAACAAATAAAGGATCATAGCTGCACAATTTCCGATTTGACTCTGTCCGCCATCCCAAAAGTTCAACACATGCACCAAAATATCTGGAATAATTAATTAAAACAAAAATATCTATCGATGCACATAGGTACCTCAGTGGGTAGCTCATTGAGCTTTAGAGCTTCAGACCTCTGCCCTGCATGGGTTCGCTTCATCATGATTCATCTAATCTCAGTGGTTTTTTAGGCTGATTTTATAGCCGATATTGGGCCAAATTCCCAATGCCATAACATTTATTTTTTTCCTATTTTGAGATAAAAATTCCCAACTAAAAAAAGGAAAAGAAAAACACAGAAAAGTATCAAAAGTTTGACAAGTATTGAGTACAAAATGCCAATGTTCATAATGTTTTACTGTAAACAGTATGAAAGATATAATTATGAAATGAATGTGTTATTGTTTCATTTCCCAGTTTTATTCAAAATCATGCCGTAGTTCCCAAATTCGATGGTATGGGCTGTGTTCCCAAAATATAGAAAAAATACACTGAATCTGATCTCCCTCTAGGGCTGCTGTCCCAATATAACCTTATATGATGTGGTAATGGAATTTCACTTCGCTACATTTCTTACATAATCCTTGTCTTAGTAACCTTTCTTAGTAACCTTTCTTAGGAATAGGATTGTGTTGGTTATTTGAACACCATTCTATACAGAATTATAAGAGACGAGGGATATGATGATTCCATGATTCAAATAATACACCCTCAGTACCCCTACTGTAAGCTACCAGCTGAAAAAAGCCAATAACCAAACTCCGCCGAAAGTCAATGGACCAGAACAACGTGACCCTTACTGGGAACATGACATCATACTGATACTTAAATTTTTACCAAATGTCGTCAAAATCTGTTGAGAAGTTTAGGAAGATGTCGGGACAGTAGTTGGGACAGTAGCAGGGACAGGTAAGTGTGATGCATGTGTGAAAGTGTGACACATGCAGATGGACGGCCAAGGGCAACACTATAATATTATGTCCCCCACCCCTATCCCCATATATGGTTGAGGCATAACAAATATTTTTATAGGGACATCTTCGATTTTGAAATATTTATCAAAGTATTTTGGAATTTAAAATTGTCTTTATTTTGACTGGATTTTACTGAATTAATGTTGTATCATATACAACCATAAGTAAACATGCCAAATTATTTTGTTTTGACTGTTATGCCAAGTTATGCACACCATTCCATGACTTTGTACCTGACTCAGTTAATCTGCAAGACCTATAACTGTAAACTGTGACACAATTATTATTTTTGGCTGGTTAAGTATCCCAAAATACAGATTTAAGGATTCGTCAAACATGAAGGTGTGAGGTCCAGCACTCACACTATGGCTCCAGACTAACCCAATATGTTGTTTTCACACTAACCCCACCCCTTGCTGAGACAGCGTTATGATCCTTCTAATTTTCTCGCCAGTGCACACACACCCTTTTGTTGTCCAGGACTGATAACCTCTGTCCACTTGTTTATTTACTGTCGGATCAGTGCTCACAATCAAAGATAGATAATCCTGTCATTATTTGTAGAAAGAAGGATTTATATTCAGGTATGCAAATTGCCTGGTGTCCAGCCAGTGGTCAGTCAAGTGTGCATAAATGTTTCTTGTAAGCAAATTTATCTCCAGAAAGGCTGACTGAAGGCAATATGATAGCAACAGGACCTATCTTTCAACACATCTAAACTTTTCAACTTATTTTCAAAAGGCCCACAGGAACCTATTTGATAGTAAGAATATGGCAGGGTTCCTCCTACATATCCTCCCCTATCTCTGTGCTGGTTCGAAATAACCTGATGAGTCGTTTAACAACAACTCCGAATCAATTACAATGAAGAAGTTACTAAGATCAACACAACCTACTTTTTGGCTGGTTTAGACAATACATATATAAGAAATAAAGTATCAATGTTATATAACATACAAGCCAAATCTCCCGCATTCTCCGGTAGACTACCGGATTTGCCTTTGATTTACCGAACACACGGAATGCGCTCAAAATCTCTCGGAAATCAATTATTTGCCGAGTATGGTTGATTGCCTGTAATTTGTAATACACAGCATGTGTTTAGCGCGTGTCAACCAATGAGTTCGCAGCTGTTGCGTGTCAAATCGATCAAGGTGGGTTATCATGCAACCAACCAATGAAATTGCATCTAGCGTCTCGTGGTACACGAGATTTATTGAAATAGGCTTTGGCCGGGTAAACAATCACATTTCGCAAATTATCACCTTGTTATGAAACATGGACCTACTGGTAGGTACATCATTAATTGAAGATTATAGGTGCGATGCTGACAATTAACGCTAACTACACCAATCAACAGGTGGAATCAACAGGTGGTTGATTGCATCAGCTTGTTTTATTCGAGAAGGGTTTTGCCGAAATGGAGACTTTTTGATCAATGCATTCGGTAAATCATTATAAACATCTAGTAACAATGTTATATCCTCCGCAATATTACAACTAAACCCATCTTCCATAATTGCAACACCTTTTACTGCTTTAATGATAAAAAACAACATTTTTTCCCCCATTTAATTTGCCAATTTCGTGTCGTATTGTGAAGAAATTGTGTACTATTATGTTTCCGGATTTCAGAGGATGGGTTTAAAACACGGCTCTCAAAAGAAAGCAGTTTGGAAAATCGGTGTAAAAGCTTCTTTTTTTCTTTTTTTTTTATTACGGCCTAATGCCTATACTGTTATTTTTTTGCATCTATTTTATATATACAGTATAGATAATGAAATACAAAATAAAATTAGAAATAAAGTAACAGTTGTCAACATTTCTATTCAGTATTTGAAAAAAATGCGATGGTTTCATGACGTTTTGTAAAATCTCCCTGATTTGGACTAAATCTCCCTGATTTGGAAGTGCAATCTCCCTGATGTGATGCTGAAAAATTTGGCATGTATGATATAATACAGGGACAGGGGTTCAAAAATAAGCTACTGATGAAAACATATGAACTCATCACCTTGCCCTAGATTTTAAAATAAGGTCACCTGGAGTTTTTATGTTTTAATGAAGGATATACACTGATTAGTTTTAAAAGTAAAACCTTTAAAATGAGAAAAGCACATTACTATAACTAGATTACTGTGACCTACTTGCCAGATATGACCTACTTTACAGGTCAATGACCTAATTCTGAAAAACTGGCCACATATATTTAATAACGTAACTATAGGACCATTTTGTATTACATGTATTATAATTTACCTTTTGATAACCTTCAAATAGGTCACATTGTGGATATCTTATATAATAATCAGTGGATATCTTATATAATAATCAGTATATATCTGCTAAAATAACTGTCCTACTTTAAAGTCATTGACCTTTTGTGCCTGAGATCACTGACCTAATTGAAAGGTAAGTCATTACATCTTTTAATTGTTAGACCATTTGTAAGATTTCACCTTGATTTTGTTTTTTTAATTAACCTCGACATTAAAATGTCATGCCGTATAAAAATTTCAAACTTGGGAGATTGTATATTGTATGCTTCAAAAGTTAAATAGGATTGGTTCTTTAAGATTTGAACTTGGCTTTATTTTTAAGTAGAGACGAGATTCCAAGCATTATTTATACTTGGCCTTCCTTGAGGACAGAAAGGTCAATGCAGGAAAAACCGGGTGGCCGCTGCACCCTGTCTCAGTCTTAATGAAATGGAAAAGATGGATCAATGAATGAAGGTTCAAATTGTGGTCATATTGGACATGTGAATATAGGCAGTAAGAGTCCTTAGTGTTAGGTCATTTGACCATGCATGGAGGATAATAAGGGTAAGAAATGAAATAACACATAGATTACAGACAATACTACTTTGCCCTGGAATGAAATGTTGGTAAAGGTGACATACATGCGTACATATCAACTGAAATATAGAATAGAATTGTTTAAATACTCATAGGTTATTATGAACCCCACCCCTCACCCAGAAAAAAAGAATAAAAATCCTGTGTACTACTTTAAAGTTTGAATAGATTTCAATGGTTCTTTAAAGTGTAAGGAGATTAGTCTATTTGCAGGACCTCCCAGTTTACCTCCCCATCTGACGGAGTGTCTTCACTAAGGACACATCAGTCACCCAGTGGCACCAGTGTCTTCCCTAAGGACACATCAGTCACCCAGTGGCACCAGTGTCTTCCGTAAGGACACATCAGTCACCCAGTAGCACCAGTGTCTTCCGTAAGGGACACATCAGTCACCCAGTGGCACCAGTGTCTTCCGTAAGGACACATCAGTCACCCAGTGGCACCAGTGTCTTCCGTAAGGACACATCAGTCACCCAGTGGCACCAGTGTCTTCCGTAAGGACACATCAGTCACCCAGTGGCAACAGTGTCTTCCGTAAGGACACATCAGTCACCCAGTGGCACCAGTGTCTTCCCTAAGGACACATCAGTCACCCAGTGGCACCAGTGTCTTCCCTAAGGACACATCAGTCACCCAGTGGCACCAGTGTCTTCCCCAAGGACACATAAGTCACCCAGTGGCACCAGTGTCTTCCCCAAGGACACATCAGTCACCCAGTGGCACCAGTGTCTTCCCCAAGGTCACATCAGTCACCCAGTGGCACCAGTGTCTTCCCTAAGGACATATCAGTCACCCAGTGGCACCGGTGTCTTCCCTAAGGACACATCAGTCACCCAGTGGCACCAGTGTCTTCCCTAAGGACACATCAGTCACCCAGTGGCAACAGTGTCTTCCCTAAGGACACATCAGTCACCCAGTGGCACCAGTGTCTTCCCTAAGGACACATCAGTCACCAAGTGGCACCAGTGTAAGGACACATCAGTCACCCAGTGGCACCAGTGTCTTCCCTAAGGACACATCAATCACGCAGTGGCACCAGTGTCTTCCCTAAGGACACATCAGTCACCCAGTGGCACCAGTGTCTTCCCTAAGGACACATCAGTCACCCAGTGGCACCAGGACACATCAGTCACCCAGTGGCACCAGTGTCTTCCCTAAGGACACATCAGTCACCCAGTGGCACCAGTGTCTTCCCTAAGGACACATCAGTCACCCAGTGGCACCAGGACACATCAGTCACCCAGTGGCACCAGGACACATCAGTCACCCAGTGGCACCAGGACACATCAGTCACCCAGTGGCACCAGGACACATCAGTCACCCAGTGGCACCAGTTAGGCTTCAACCCATAATCTCCAGATTCAAAAGTCAAACACACTATCCAATGGGCAAACACCACCCCTTATCAACTAAAACTGGAACTATCACTGAAGCTGATAAATACCCCTGAAAATGAGTACCCCACAACAACATGCGAGTATCCCACAACAATATGCGAGTACTCCACAACAATATGCGAGTACCCCACAACAATATGCGCATCTCCACTTCATACTGACGCTTCTCGCAAAGTGTGGTGAAAATCCATCAAGGGGTTACAGAGAAATAGCAGGGACAAGATTTTTATGTGATCATATTTAAAGGGCCACGACTCCATCAAAATCATCGAATCAGAATGATACGAGATGCACATCTCCACTTCATACTTACGCTTCTCACGAAATTTGATGAAACAGGGGTAATACCGGTATGGAGAAATAGCATGGATAAGATTTTGAACAGACAGGCCGACCAACCAATACAGTGATTCCTATATACCCATCTCAAACTTCGTTTGCAGGGGTATAATAACAGCACCACTTAGGCGACCTTTTTTTTTCTCTTGGTTTACGGATCCGCCGACCCCCAATTTTCGAGAGATTGGAAAAAAAATAATATTTTAACATCTGTGTTCTTTTTCACCGCCGGCCGCATTTCAACGCCAGATGAATAAAAAAAAAAAAATTGAATTGGTGAAACAATTTTCTAGTATACAATAATACCACATCAACAACAGCATATATCTTTCAAAACATCGAAATTTCGAACGCAAAAGACGCGCGATCACTATCCGCCATTTCCTTGTATGAGGAACATAGAGTAGTCTCCCTTGTCCACCAAGGTAACTTGATTTCAACACATCCGGGCACTCCATCCGGGCGTGAATACAGAAATTTCATCATTGGGAATAATATTAATAGAATATTCAACCATTTAAATACATCTTGTGTTGTATAAACTTACGGTTTTATATCAGAAACATGGTCACCATGTTTGAAATTTGTACTTATAAACAGATTTTTTTTTTGATTTTTTTTCCCCTTCCGTCCGAGCGTAAAAAAAATAAGAAAAAATCCGTAAACCAAGAAAAAAAAATTGTGGCCTTAGAATACGAAGGATCACTATTCTGTAATGATTGGTCCATTTAACAAGTAGTCTGCAGCTTGCTATAGTGAAAAGAAGGTCAGAAGTTCAAGTCCAGTTTCAACCCTATAACTGCTATATAAAGACATATTAGCAAAGAGGTATTAAAGGTATCTAATATATGTGAAACCAATCAAGGCTATCAAATTTAATAGAAAGATAAGACTGGAATTTAAACCCAAAATGTAGTACCTACTTCAGAGGAACCGTAGCAACCCTATCATAGAAAGCCCTCAAATGATTGAAGGATTCGTCAATTTAGATAACTTTAGTCCACGACTTCTTGAATGTTGTCAGGATTTGTAGAGGAATAAACACCTAATGGGGTCTAAGTAATGCTTGTAAATTGCCTGTACCCATGCTTACGTTTTCTTCTGTTTACTCTAAAACAGTTAAAATTGGGACACATTTTGTAAATGATGGGTAATCATAATATAATCTCCTTTTCAAAACAACATTAATGACAGTTAAGCAATATCTCTTATAAATTAAGACTTTCAATGTTTGCAGAAGGATCTGTTAGTGAATGATAAAACCAGTTTTGAAAATTCTCGCACCAAAGCTGATAAAACGTGACCTATCTAGAGAGCAATGTCAATCTTGCTGTAATCCAAGGATTGTAAAACATTCCTGACCACCGAAATAGGTCCGAAGTTTGGTACTTTACCAGGGGCATAATGAGCTGGGCCAATACTGGAGTTACTCCTACTTGGAAGGTGTGCCCCCATCCCATCAGACAGAGGGTTCACGGGTCCTTGCCCTGAACATTTTGGAATATAAACACAAAATGGTAGCCATATACAATGGTGCATTCTGGGTGATTAAACACATATATTGTACATTTTAACAAGTCAAACTGTTTGCAGGAGTTGTTTAGTTGAAATAAGGCTTCAGAGTAAAAAACAACAAGCTGATTTGTTTACGTTATATATGGGTATCAGGATAATACTCTGCTCTGCCACTGTTTTCATGATGCTCATCTTTATAATCTTTATCAGCCATCTAACAATAATACCCAGCCATTGTAGTTTACCAACACAGAAGAACCCAAGTATGAATCTAAGCCATGTATTGAATTGAATTGGATTTTATAGTCGCACCAACAGCTAAGGTCATATGGCGACTTTCCAACTTCCACTGTTGGAGGAAGACCCCAGCTTCCCCCCTGGGCAATTTTGTGCACGGGCAGTGCCTGGGTAGAACCACCGACGTTCCGCAAGCCAGCTGGACAGCTTTCTCACATAAAGATTACTAGACCCCTGAGGGCTCGAACCTACAGCGGTGAAGGGCAAGTGATTTCAAGTCAAAGACTTTAACCACTTGGCCACGGACGCCCCTGACTCTAAGCTATGTCTCAATATTCTTGGTATATACTTCTTGCAGCTGCAGAAGTCGTGTTTGTTTAGTCTTTGCAAGGTTGCTTATTTAGCAACAGACCTCTGTTAAGTAGTATTTTTCTGTAGAAAACCTGGGCATTCATTTTATGTCACAAACTGGGAACAATGTATGTATTTATGTATGGTGTTTTACGTCATTTTAACACATGTAAGGTTATATGGGACGGTCAATTTTTTTTGTGGTGGAGGTAGACCACCCACTTTTCCTGGGTAGAACCAGTACTGTACACCTCCCGCTATCCGTAAAAATCAACACTTCCTCACAAGTCGAGCTCCCAGTGGGACTTCGAACTGGCAGCGGTCAGAACGCAATCTCGTTAACTCCTTGGCCACAGGGACGCTTCAACAGGGAACCACCCACTCCTATGACTAGGGTTGTACTAGGATCAGGCTGTTGCTGATAAGCCACAACTGAATTATTGCTTAAATTGAGCAGAGTCATAGGACTGCCCCTATTCTTTGTTATTAGTGATCAAATCCCGCTCAGCAACCTTAGAAAAATCGTCATATCCTCTAAACAGACTGCTTTTTAGCAATCTCAATTCATCAATCCCAATGTCCAATCTCTCAAGTGGTCACTTCAATTTGGCCCAAGAACTATTATCTCAATTATCCTTTGTAGCACTAATGACCATTGAGAAATGGACCACCTCAAGGAAGAAGAACACTAAAGCCTTATAATAATACCAAGATTCTGAAATTGGTTGGGATGTTTAGGATTATTTCTGATAAAATGTGAGCATCAAAGTACTGGAAGTACTGTCATTCGTAAATTCTAAGTAAAATAAAATTTGAAAATAAATACATGTGGAAATTGTAAGGCATGGCTGTGTGCTGATCATCATTCTCTGACTGATCCGTCATCTACTCGATATTTCATTTAGGTTCCTTCAAGGTTGCCCTTTCCTTCCCTTCTAGGAAACAGTTTAATGAAAAGTGGGTTTGATCCTGGTTCCCCTTCCACTATTTGAATCTCACTTAAGTTTAGAAAAGCTCTATTCATGGTATTCTGGTTAAAATTTGCATTCTGGTTAAAATTTGCATCATTAAAACTGGTGAGGCAGGTACTGAACCCACAGGGCTTAATGCCCCACATATTGGAGGAGAAAAAGAGTTGAATTGCTGTTTATCTTAGGTTATTTAGAGCTGCCCCAGAAAGGGGAAAGAGACATAGGAATCCAGGAACCCTACCCTACTCTTAGGACAGTCTCTCGATACACTCAACTACCCAGTTTACAGACCCATCTGAAAGACAAGGCTAAGGGAAGTGTCTTGCTTAAGGCCACACTGAAGCAACCCAGTGGCCCCAGTGTCTCAATCCCCAGATCTCTAGAATCAGTCTAACATCTCTAGAACCAGTCTTACACTGTCTTCTAGAATCAGTCTAACATCTCTAGAACCAGTCTAACACTGTCTTCTAGAATCATTCGCAACTTCTCGTACACTGCTTCGCAGCATTATACAGCATTCGCAACATCTCGTAAACTGCTTCGCAGCACAACTTGAATGTAATACGCAGGTTTCTATATTGGTTACGTCATACTAGCGTGACTAGAGTCAGATTCCCGCCAAAACGAATTTGCATTCAAAATCAAAGTTATCTTCAACATTTTGCAATGTCATTTAGCCGATTGCTCCATCTATAGTTTATTTACGTGAAAGCAGTGATAAAACCTTCATCTGTATTGTAAATAACAAACATGCAACGCAAATCATACATCAACACGTGCCGTATGGTTTATGTAGCAACAGTGCACTATTTTCTGTGCTGTTGCCTTTTGGCTAACAGAATATAAGATTTTGAACATACCGAAGCGCCGTGATACACACGAGGCGGGATCCCGAAGAATGACGGGATTGGCCGAGCCTTCACGAGTTCTAGAATCAGTCTTACATCTCTAGAACCAGTTTAGCATCTCTAGAACCAGTCTAACACTGTCTTCTAGAATCAGTCTTAACATCTCTAGAACCAGTCTTACACTTCTACAATCAGAATAACACCTCTAGAATCAGTCTAACACTTCTAGAATCAGTCTAACATGTTATCCACTGGGCCATCTAGGCCCTTGGAGAAGAAATATTCGCGATCTCAAATATGACAATGCTAGTATCTATGTTAATTTAGACCGTCATATCTTGTAGAAACAAGAATTTTCTGAAGAAGTTCAGTGACTATTATATTTGAATTAAGTGAAGTGCCATACTGAAGTCTTGGTTATTGGTTAATTCCAGATTCCATCATCTTAATCTTGCATTCTAGGGTTCACTTAATACAATCCCAGATAATTATCTCAATTAACAAAGTAATAATTTACTTTTGATATGTCTTAATGACTTGTAAAAATAGTAAATTATAACTGAATTCTGTCTGTAAGTACCAAACCAAAACGCTTAATACTTTTTATTATTTAGACATCCAGGCATACTTAGACTTACCTTGCATACGCCCATCCTATGAAATAGGCGAATTAGTTTTCTATCACCGCTTCCCAATTCCAACCCACCCCCCACCCCCACCTCGTTGCTGTAGTCACTAAATCTGGGAGATCTTTGAGGTTTAGCATCTCTCTGGTGCCACTGGTTCTTCGAGTGTGTCTGTAGGACAAATACTTCCCTTAGCCTCATCCACTGGATTGAGACATTGGTTTTGTGTATTGTATATATCCAATGTGTTGATAGACCGTTAAACAATTCAATTCTTAATTTCTGTTTATTTATTTATCATTCTCTTGTTTACTGCTAACAGCCTTTGCGATTTGGACCTTCCTAAGCAAAAGGAAAAGATTCTTCAGGCAACAAATCCTGACCAACACATTAAGACTTCACAAGAAGGAAAAAAGAAGCAAATTTCAGAGGTCAATGCAAAATTAGTGTATCTTGTTCTTTAACATATAGTTACAATAGTCTCGCATTCACCTCTCAAATTGTATTCATAAACAAGATATAGAGAATATCATGTTAGTGCCTGATCACATCCAGTTTATCAGGTGAGGCTGAGAAAACAATTAAGTTCGAGGCTGTGCGGCACTCTGTTTCTCGGCAGAATTATGCAGATCGACATGATAAAATCACTTCTGAATATTTCTCATTGCCCAGCATGTTAATATACCCTCTATAATCCTCGTCAATTATGAACCGGTACCAAACCAAACCTGTTACCATGCCAAAATATGCAAATAGGATTCTTGTGCTTCCACAGTGTCAAAATAAATAAATATTCGGATAAAGTGTTTTGTTTGTTGTACATAAACATTTTTATTTTGTTGATATTATATCATCTCTATGTTTTTTCATGTTAAGAGAAGGTGAGAAGGTTGCAATAAATGAAAGTGTTTCTAAATTAGACAGTATAAGCTATTATTGCATAAATATCATGAGAACTTAAAGAGGCACTACCTATATCTACGCGATTTTTAATGTAAAATATTAAATACTCAATATTACTGCATTTATATGTATACAAAGCTATTTTATGAGTATTCTAAGAAGAAACATGGTTCGTATTCCAGTTCTGTAAATTATTAATTATGATCAAAACAATATCTTGAATAAAATGCTGCCCAGCCGTTTATTCCTGCCGGAGAACGAGTTTTTACGATTTTCTCGGACAAGCGCAATGCGATTACAAACTATTCGGCGCAGTTCAGATAGCAAACGAATCGATCGGAACTCTTCGCTAATCAGACGAGGTAGTTCCGATTGTAAACGAATAAGATCGGAAAATCTCCGCAATCGGCTTGTCTAAAACAATTACGAATACAATTTCAAAAATCCGATATTTTCAATCCTGTTTTTCCCCAGCAAAACGCATATTACATTGGATGAAATTATTGCCATTTACCTTTTTCATAGTCCTCTTTATAATTAAGTAAAGTTTATATCAATTGGTGGACAAAAATATATAGGTAGAGCCTCTTTAATAATTATTGAGGAGCTACAACCTACCATTATTTATACAAGGGAACAACAAGGGGTTTGTTGACAACAGAATAGGTATACAAGGGAACAAGAAGGGGTTTGTTGACAACAGAATAGGTATACAAGGGAACAAGAAGGGGTTTGTTGACAACAGAATAGATATACAAGGGAACAACAAGGGGTTTGTTGACAACAGAATAGGTATACAAGGGAACAACAAGGGGTTTGTTGACAACAGAATAGGTATACAAGGGAACAACAAGGGGTTTGTTGATAACAGAATAGGTATACAAGGGAACAACAAGGGGTTTGTTGACAACAGAATAGGTATACAAGGGAACAACAAGGGGTTTGTTGACAACAGAATAGGTATACAAGGGAACAACAAGGGGTTTGTTGACAACAGAATATGTTTTCAAATGATTTTGTAAGTTGTGAAGTACATGTCAGCAGCTCAATCCAGTTACCGTATTTAAACACAAATGGCAGCCACACATGGTGGTGGTGTTCTAATGATTATAGTCACTCTACCATATGAGACGACAAGAAGAATCCCTTGATAAACTCGGCATTATGTTTACAAAGGTAGGAGTTTTATGAGGCCATTTTAACAAGAAACAGGTTACACATTACGCCTTTAAAATGATTAAATTCGATGTCCGACTATTAACAGTAACTCCTAAACTTAAGTATGCTGACACCCTTATAGAACTATTAAGTTTATTTTCTTTAGAAAATATTAGTGTGGAGGTATACTCTATTTGAGTTTTGTTGTTTAGATTTTTTATGGAATAAAGATAAATAATTATCTGTTTAATAGTCATCATGCAGTTTTAAGTAGAATAAAAACAAACATGCAAAAAAGGGAGATAATTACAGCAGAGCCATAATATAGCAGAGCCATAATATAATGCTTGGACATTTATATATCACAACTTTGTTATCCTACTTATCCTACTTATATGACACACACATTGTGTGTATCTTTAACAAAACAATAGGAAACAATTAAAATAATAGGAAATAATTAAAACGATAGAAAGTTATAATACAGGAAGGTATGTATATACGGGGTTTAACAGTGCTTATCTCTATAATACAGGAAGGTATGTATATACGGGGTTTAACAGTGCTTATCTCTATAATACAGGAAGGTATGTATATACGGGGTTTAACAGTGCTTATCTCTATAATACAGGAAGGTATGTATATACGGGGTTTAACAGTGCTTATCTCTATAATACAGGAAGGTATGTATATACGGGGTTTAACAGTGCTTATCTCTATAATACAGGAAGGTATGTATATACGGGGTTTAACAGTGCTTATCACAATGGTGTCTTCATGTAGTGATGAACTCCAAGCTGAACATAGTCCTGCCATACTTGAATACCATACCTCATCAGGTCACAGGGGCGTTCCTGGGGCTAATTTAGGTATACGCACCATCGAGTTTTGGATTCACAAATGTGCCTAACCCATCTATACCTTCAGTTTTTATTGCATATTTCGCCCTTTTTATTTTTTTGCTTCTTTAAAAGCCTGTACGCACGTGTGTACGTGCGTATGCCTAGGTATGCCCCTGGGTCACATAACATGATACTCCACCCAGTCTCATTATACTGACACAGGTCCAATCTGTCCTACCCTTTATATGCTGACTATCAAGCCAGGGAGCTACTAGTACCATTTTAATGATGTATTTGGTGTGACCATCCCCTCCCACATCCAAAGGAAGGTACATTGTAATTAAGATCGAACATGACATCAAAGGGAGATAATCTAACTATTCCTGTATACCAATTAATTATCAGAAACCAATTACACACAAATGTGTGTTGGGTATTACAAGCCTTTATTATTGCCACACATACTTGGTAAGATAAGTGCCTAATTAACCTGGAGAGTTGTTATTTATCACTTAATTGTTTACTCTCTACACACATTACAAGCCATTAAGTTCCCACAGTATTACTTGACTTACCTGTAAACTGTAATTAAAATCATATGTTTTCTCTTTTTAAGACAAGACGCAGTGACATATACAAAAGTAACCTGTCGCTTAAAAAATTTGACCTTTGAACCAAGACTGCAACTTTGACTGTGACCTTGATCTATAGATAGTGGTAAGTTGACTTTTGTCATTGGGTGCATTCGGGGTTCTCCCATTGGCAACCATGTCAGATAACTTCGGGCCACCGATGGTTGAACATTTGGTAACAATGATGTCACCGATATTACCTCAGGACTGTGTAGAGTCACAGGAAGATTGGTTACCAACGTTCTACCTATTGGTGAACCAACGGTTAACGACGGTGACTGATGGTAACCGAAGGTGCTTTCGGTAACCGATGGGAAAACCCTGAATGCACCCAGTAACCTTTGCAGTTTAATTAAGAAATATGAACAGGAGGGCCATGATGGCCCTAAATCGCTCCCCTTAGGGCAGTCATGTTTTCAGCAATCTATGTCCAGTGTCACTCAAACATCAGATCAACATGACTAGCTTTTTTCAATAAAGATACAAGAAAAGGTCCCCTCCGACATGGCAGCCATGATTTACGGTATTTTTAACTTCAGAAAGTCACCCTCGAGCACTTTATGCCCAGGTGAGCTAAAACACAACAGGGTGTCAGTTTCAGCTCAGTTTGATAAACTGTATGCAAATGATTTTATATCAAATATATTGTGATGACAGGGATGGATGTCCTATAGCTGATAGCATAACAAAATTTTGGTAATTTTCCATATAGTTATGCAGGGAAACTGCCCGCCCACTGGCGACTATGTTTTGATGAATCAACCCAGTTTGAACAAACTTGGTAGAAGGTCACCCAAACATCATTTGTGAAATTATTTTGAAATCCACCAAGCGGTTTCAGTCGAGACGATTTTTTTTAACTTTTTCATATATAAATATAGCAAAAGTAAGTCCCATCCCCTGTTGGCCATCTTTTTTGACGAATCAATCTGGCTTGTACAATCTTGGTAGAGAGTCACCCAAACCTTTGTTAATTATTTTGAAATCCATTGAGCGGTTTCAGATGAGAAGAATTCCATATAGAAATATAGCAAATATAAGCCCCGCCCCCTGGCGGCCATTTTTTTTTTTAATCAACCGGCTTGAACAATCTTAAAAGAGGCCGACCCAAACATCATTTCTGTGAAATTATTTTGTAATGGGACAAGTGGTTTCAGACAATAATTTTTTTAAAACGTTTTCTGATATTGTTATATAGGGACACTGCCACGCCCCCTGGCGGCCATGATTTTTGACAAATCAACCCGGCTTAAACTAACTTCGTAAAGTATCATCCAAACATCATTTCTTTGAAAATATTTTGAAATCCATCAAGCTCTTTCAGATGAGAAGATTTTTTAAGTATTCCATATAGAAATATAGCAAAAATAAGCCCCGCCCACTGGCGGCCATGTTTCTTGACGAATCAACCCGGCTTGAACAATCTTGGTAGGGGGTCACCCAAACATCATTTCTGTGAAATTATTTTGAAATTGATCCTGTAGTTTTAGAGAAGATTTTTAAAGTTTTCTAGCTTGTTTTCTTTCGGTTGCATTGGAAACCAGAATCCTGCATGGATTTGCATAATTTGAACAATCTTGAGAGAGGACCACCCAAGGATCATGTTTTGTTGACTCCTATTAATGACTTTACCTATGCCAAGTTTAATGACAGAAATATGAAAAATGTGACATTAAAAGGAATTTTTAATTTTTTCCTCAGTTTTTCAGACAGACAGAAAGGTGGATGATAATATGGGAACAAATACCTTTCTTGTGTCCTTGACATATTAAGCACTTGATATCAAAGCCTTATTGTCTTTTGATAGTTAAGGACTTGAATACCTTTCTTGTGTCCTTGACATATTAAGCAATTGATATCAAAGCCTTATTGTCTTTTGATAGTTAAGGACATGAATACCTTTCTTGTGTCCTTGACATATTAAGCAATTAATACTAAAGCCTTATTGTCTTTTGATAGTTAAGGACATGAATACATTTCTTGTGTCCTTGACATATTAAGCAATTGATATCAAAGCCTTATTGTCTTTTTATAGTTAAGGACATGAATACCTTTCTTGTGTCCTTGACATATTAAGCAATTTATTGACTTTTGATAGTATAGGCACGAAAACCTTTCTTGTGTTCTTGATGTAATTATTAAGGAATAAAGCCTTATTGTCTTTTGGTAGTATGGGCAGGAATACCTTTCTTGTGTTCTTGATGTATTTAGCAATTGATATTAAAACCTTATTGTCTTTTGATAGTATGGGCACGAATACCTTTCGTGTGTTCTTGATGTATTTAGCAATTAATATTAAAGCCTTATTGTCTTTTGATAGTAAGGGTACGAATATCTTTCTTGTGTTTTTGATGTCTTTAGCAATTGATATCAAAGCCTTATTGTCTCACAAATTTTTTTCTTGTGTTTTTCATGAAGCAACTGAATGATGATGTATTTAGCAATTGATATCAAAGCCTTATTGTCTCACAAATTCTTTTCTTGTGTTTTTCATGAAGCAACTGAATGATATAAAAAATTATGCTTCCCTTAATGCAATTTCCATGTTTCCAACCTTGTCATGTGA
>JAWPHD010025165.1:0-17068 GCA_037043455.1 Cyrtodaria siliqua | reverse complement strand
ACGCATATATATTCAGTTCTTACACATATATATTCCATTCTTATGCATATATATTCAGTTTTTACGCATATATATTCCGTTCTTCCGCATATATATTCCGTTCTTACGCATATATATTCAGTTCTTACGCATATACTCAGTTCTTAGGCATATATATTCAGTTCATACGTATATATATATTCCGTTCTTAAGCATATATATTCAGTTCCTAGGCATATATATTCAGTTCTTACGCATATATATTCAGTTCTTACACATATATATTCAGTTCTTACACATATATATTCAGTTTTTACACATATATATTCAGTTCTTACACATATATATTCAGTTCTTACGCATATATATTCAGTTCTTACACATATATTCAGTTCTTACGCATATATATTCCGTTCTTACGCATATATATTCCGATCTTACGCATATATATTCCGTTCTTACGCATATATACTCAGTTCTTACACATATCTATTCAGTTCTTACACATATATATTCAGTTCTTAAACTTATATATTCAGTTCTTACACACATATATTCCATTCTTACGCATATATATTCCGTTCTTACACATATATATTCAGTTCTTACACATATATATTCCGTTCTTACAAATATATATTCCGTTCTTACGCATATATATTCCGTTCTTACGCATATATATTCCGTTCTTACGCATATATATTCCATTCTTACACATATATATTCCGTTCTTACGCATATATATTCAGTTCTTACACATATATATTCCGTTCTTACACATATATATTCCGTTCTTACACATATATATTCCGTTCTTACACATATATTCCGTTCTTACGCATATATATTCTTACACATATATTCCGTTCTTACACATATATATTCCGTTCTTACACATATATATTCCGTTCTAACGCATATATATTCCGTTCTTACAAATATATATTCCGTTCTTACACGTATATATTCCGTTCTTACACATATATATTCCGTTTTTACACATATATATTCCGTTCTTACACGTATATATTCTGTTCTTACACATATATATTCCGTTCTTACACGTATATATTTCGTTTTTACACTTATATATTCCGTTCTTCGAGTATATATTCCGTTCTTACACATATAATATTCCGTTCTTACACATATATATTTCGTTTTTACAAATATATATTCCGTTCTTACACGTACATATTCCGTTTTTACACATATATATTCCGTTCTTACACATACATATTCCGTTCTTACGCATATATATTCAGTTCTTACACATATATATTCCGTTTTTACACATATATATTCCGTTCTTACACATATATATTCTGTTCTTACACATATATATTCCGATCTTACACGTATATATTCCGTTCTCACACATATAAATTCCGTTCTTACACATATATATTCCGTTCTTACACATATATATTTCGTTCTTACGCATATATATTCATTTCTCACACATATATATTCAGTTCTTACGCATATATAT
The DNA here is from genome assembly GCA_037043455.1 of Cyrtodaria siliqua. Lineage (NCBI taxonomy): Eukaryota > Metazoa > Mollusca > Bivalvia > Adapedonta > Hiatellidae > Cyrtodaria > Cyrtodaria siliqua. The sequence goes on along the minus strand of JAWPHD010025165.1, from coordinate 15,597 downwards.
TCCGTTCTTACACATATATATTCAGTTCTTACACATATATATTCAGTTCTTACGCATATATATTCCATTCTTACACATATATTCAGTTGTTACACGTATATATGCCGTTCTTACACATATATATTCCGTTTTTACACATATATATTCCGTTCTTACACGTATATATTCTGTTCTTACACATATATATTCCGTTCTTACACGTATATATTTCGTTATTACACATATATATTCCATATTACACATATATATTCTGTTTTTACACATATATATTCCGTTCTTACATGTATATATTCCGTTCTTACACATATATATTCCGTTCTTACACATATATATTCCGTTCTTACACTTATATTCCGTTCTCACGCATATATATTGCGTTCTTTCGCATATATATTCAGTTTTACGCATATATATTCAGTTCTTACGCATATATATTCAGTTCCTACACATATATATTCCGTTCTTACGCATATATATTCAGTTCTTACACATATATATTCAGTTCTTACGCATATATATTCAGTTCTTACACATAGTTATTCAGTTCTTACACATATATATTCCGTTTTTACACATATATATTCCGTTCTTACACATATATATTCTGTTCTTACACATATATATTCCGATCTTATACGTATATATTCCGTTCTTACACATATATATTCCGTTATTACACATATATATTCCGTTCTTACACATATATATTCCGTTCTTACGCATATATATTCAGTTCTTACGCATATATATTCAGTTCTTACGCATATATATTCCGTTCTTACACATATATATTCTGTTCTTACACATATATATTCAGTTCTTACACATATATATTCAGTTCTTACACATATATATTCAGTTCTTACGCATATATATTCCATTCTTACACATATATTCCGTTCTTACGCATATATATTCAGTTCCTACACATATATATTCAGTTCTTACGCATATATATTCCATTCTTACACATATATTCCGTTCTTACGCATATATATTCAGTTCTTACACATATATATTCAGTTCTTACACATATATATTCAGTTCTTACGCATATATATTCCATTCTTACACATATATTCCGTTCTTACGCATATATATTCAGTTCCTACACATATATATTCAGTTCTTACGCATATATATTCCATTCTTACTTATATATTCCGTTCTTACGCATATATATTCAGTTCTTACGCATATATATTCAGTTCTTACCTATATATATTCAGTTCTTACACATATATATTCCGTTCTTTACACATATATATTCAGTTGTTACACATATATATTCAGTTGTTACACATATATATTCCGTTATTACACGTACATATTCCGTTCTTGCCCATATATATTCCGTTCGAACACATATATATTCAATTCTTACACATATATTCCGTTCTTACGCATATATATTCAGTTCTTACGCATATATATTCAGTTCTTACACATATATATTCAGTTCTTAAAAATATATATTAAGTTCTTACACATATATATTCAGTTCTTACACATATATATTCCGTTCTTACACATATATATTCCGTTCTTACACATATATATTCCGTTTTTACACGTATATATTCCGTTCTTACGCATATATATTCTGTATTTACGCACATATATTCAGTTCTTACGCATATATATCCCGTTATTACGCATATATATTCCGTTTTTACGCATATATATTCCGTTCTTACGCATATATATTCAGTTTTACGCATATATATTCAGTTCTTACGCATATATATTCAGTTCTTACGCATATATATTCAGTTCTTACACATATATATTCAGTTCTTACGCATATATATTCCATTCTTACACATATTTTCCGTTCTTACGCATATATATTCAGTTCTTACACATATATATTCAGTTCTTACACATAAATATTCAGTTGTTACACACATATATTCCGTTCTTACACATATATATTCCGTTCTTACACGTACATATTCCGTTCTTACGCATATATATTCCGTTCTTACACATATATTCCGTTCTTAAGCATATATATTCAGTTCTTACACATATATATTCAGTTATTAAACATATATATTCAGTTATTACACATATATATTCCGTTCTTACACATATATGTTCCGTTCTTACACGTACATATTCCGTTCTTACGGATGTATATTCCGTTCTTACGCATATATGTTCAACATTACGCACATATATTCAATTCTTACGCATATGAATTCCGTTCTTACACATATATATTCCGTTCTTACGCATATATATTCTTACACATATATTCCGTTCTTACACATATATATTCCGTTCTTACACATATATATTCCGTTCTAACGCATATATATTCCGTTCTTACAAATATATATGCCTTTCTTACACGTATATATTGCGTTCTTACACATATATATTCCGTTTTTACACATATATATTCTGTTCTTACACGTATATATTTTGTTCTTACACATATATATTCCGTTCTTACACGTATATTTTCGTTCTTACACATATATATTCCATTCTTACATATATATTCTGTTTTTACACATATATATTCCGTTCTTACATGTATATATTCCGTTCTTACACATATATTCCGTTCTTACACATATATATTCCGTTATTACACGTACATATTCCGTTCTTACACATATATATTCCGTTCTTACACATATATATTCCGTTCTTACGCATATATATTCAGTGCTTACGCATATATATTCCGTTCTTACACATATATATTCTGTTCTTACACATATATATTCAGAGTCTTACACATATATATTCAGTTCTTACGCATATATATTCAGTTCTTACGCATATATATTCCGTTCTTACACATATATATTCTGTTCTTACACATATATATTCAGAGTCTTACACATATATATTCAGTTCTTACGCATATATATTCCATTCTTACACTTATATTCCGTTCTAACGCATATATATACCGTTCTTACACATCTATATTCCGTTCTTACACGTATATATTCCGTTCTTACACGTATATATTCCGTTCTTACACATATATAATCCGTTTTTACACATATATATTCCGTTCGTACACGTATATATTCTGTTCTTACACATATATATTCCGTTCTTACACGTATATATTTCGTTCTTACACGTATATATTCCGTTCGTACACATATATAATCCGTTTTTACACATATATATTCAGTTCGTACACGTATATATTCTGTTCTTACACATATATATTCCGTTCTTACACGTATATATTTCGTTCTTACACATATATATTCCATTCTTACACATATATATTCTGTTTTTACACATATATATTCCGTTCTTACATGTCTATATTCCGTTCTTACACATATATATTCCGTTCTTACACATATATATTCCGTTCTTACACATATATTTCGTTCTCACGCATATATATTGCGTTCTTTCGCAAATATATTCAGTTTTACGCATATATATTCCGTTCTAACGCATATATATTCCGTTCTTACAAATATATATGCCTTTCTTACACGTATATATTGCGTTCTTACACATATATATTCCGTTTTTACACATATATATTCTGTTCTTACACGTATATATTTTGTTCTTACACATATATATTCCGTTCTTACACGTATATTTTCGTTCTTACACATATATATTCCATTCTTACATATATATTCTGTTTTTACACATATATATTCCGTTCTTACATGTATATATTCCGTTCTTACACATATATTCCGTTCTTACACATATATATTCCGTTATTACACGTACATATTCCGTTCTTACACATATATATTCCGTTCTTACACATATATATTCCGTTCTTACGCATATATATTCAGTGCTTACGCATATATATTCCGTTCTTACACATATATATTCTGTTCTTACACATATATATTCAGAGTCTTACACATATATATTCAGTTCTTACGCATATATATTCAGTTCTTACGCATATATATTCCGTTCTTACACATATATATTCTGTTCTTACACATATATATTCAGAGTCTTACACATATATATTCAGTTCTTACGCATATATATTCCATTCTTACACTTATATTCCGTTCTAACGCATATATATACCGTTCTTACACATCTATATTCCGTTCTTACACGTATATATTCCGTTCTTACACGTATATATTCCGTTCTTACACATATATAATCCGTTTTTACACATATATATTCCGTTCGTACACGTATATATTCTGTTCTTACACATATATATTCCGTTCTTACACGTATATATTTCGTTCTTACACGTATATATTCCGTTCGTACACATATATAATCCGTTTTTACACATATATATTCAGTTCGTACACGTATATATTCTGTTCTTACACATATATATTCCGTTCTTACACGTATATATTTCGTTCTTACACATATATATTCCATTCTTACACATATATATTCTGTTTTTACACATATATATTCCGTTCTTACATGTCTATATTCCGTTCTTACACATATATATTCCGTTCTTACACATATATATTCCGTTCTTTCACATATATTTCGTTCTCACGCATATATATTGCGTTCTTTCGCAAATATATTCAGTTTTACGCATATATATTCAGTTCTTACGCATATATATTCAGTGTTTACACATATATATTAAGTTCTTACACATATATATTCAGTTCTTACACATATATATTCCGTTCTTACGCATATATATTCAGTTCTTACACATATATATATTCAGTTCTTACGCATATATATTCAGTTCTTACACATAGATATTCAGTTCTTACACATATATAGTCCGTTTTTACACATATATATTCCGTTCTTACACATATATATTCTGTTCTTACACATATATATTCCGATCTTACACGTATATATTCCGTTCTTACACATATATATTCCGTTCTTACACATATATGATCCGTTCTTACACATATATATTCCGTTCTTACGCATATATATTCAGTTCTTACGCATATATATTCCGTTCTTACACATATATATTCTGTTCTTACACATATATATTCAGAGTCTTACACATATATATTCAGTTCTTACGCATATATATTCCATTCTTACACTTATATTCCGTTCTTACGCATATATATTCAGTTCTTACACATTTATATTCAGTTCTTACACATAAATATTCAGTTGTTACACATATATATTCCGTTCTTACACATATATATTCCGTTCTTACACGTACATATTCCGTTCTTACGCATTTATATTCCGTTCTTACGCATATATGTTCAGTTCTTACGCACATATATTCAATTCTTACTCATATATATTCCGTTCTTACACATATATGTTCCGTTCTTACGCATATATATTCAGTTCTTACGCATATATATTCAGTTCTTACGCATATATATTCAGTTCTTACACATAAATATTCAGTTGTTACACATATATATTCCGTTCTTACACATATATATTCCGTTCTTACACGTACATATTCCGTTCTTACCCATATATATTCCGTTCATACACGTATATATTCCATTATTACACATATATTCAGTTCTTACGCATATATATTCAGTTCTTACGCATATATATTCCGTTCTTACGCATATATATTCAGTTCTTACGCATATATATTCAGTTCTTACGCAGATATATTCAGTTCTTACCTATATATATTCAGTTCTTACACATATATATTCCGTTCTTACACATATATATTCAGTTGTTACACATATATATTCAGTTGTTACACATATATATTCCGTTATTACACGTACATATTCCGTTCTTGCCCATATATATTCCGTTCGAACACATATATATTCAATTCTTACACATATATTCCGTTCTTACGCATATATATTTAGTTCTTACGCATATATATTCAGTTCTTACACATATATATTCAGTTCTTAAAAATATATATTAAGTTCTTACACATATATATTAAGTTCTTACACATATATATTACGTTCTTACACATATATATTCCGTTCTTACACATATATATTCCGTTCTTACACGTATATATTCCGTTCTTACGCATATATATTCTGTATTTACGCATATATATTCAGTTCTTACGCATATATATCCCGTTATTACGCATATATATTCCGTTTTTACGCATATATTCCGTTCTTACGCATATATATTCAGTTTTACGCATATATATTCAGTTCTTTCGCATATATATTCAGTTCTTACGAATATATATTCAGTTCTTACACATATATATTCAGTTCTTACGCATATATATTCCATTCTTACACATATATTCCGTTCTTACGCATATATATTCAGCTCTTACACATATATATTCAGTTCTTACACATACATATTCAGTTGTTATACATATATATTTCGTTCTTACACATATATATTCCGTTCTTACACGTACATATTCCGTTCTTACGCATATATATTCCGTTCTTACACATATATTCCGTTCTTAAGCATATATATTCAGTTTTTACACATATATATTCAGTTATTAAACATATATATTCAGTTATTACACATATATATTCCGTTCTTACACATATATATTCCGTTCTTACACGTACATATTCCGTTCTTACGGATGTATATTCCGTTCTTACGCATATATGTTCAGTTCTTACGCACATATATTCAATTCTTACGCATATATATTCCGTTCTTACACATATATATTCCGTTCTTACGCATATATATTCTTACACATATATTCTGTTCTTACACATATATATTCCGTTCTTACACATATATATTCCGTTCTAACGCATATATATTCCGTTCTTACAAATATATATGCCTTTCTTACACGTATATATTCCGTTCTTACACATATATATTCCGTTTTTACACATATATATTCTGTTCTTACACGTATATATTTTGTTCTTACACATATATATTCCGTTCTTACACGTATATATTTCGTTCTTACACATATATATTCCATTCTTACATATATATTCTGTTTTTGCACATATATATTCCGTTCTTACATGTATATTTTCCGTTCTTACACATATATATTCCGTTCTTACACATATATATTCCGTTATTACACGTACATATTCCGTTCTTACACATATATATTCCGTTCTTACACATATATATTCCGTTCTTACGCATATATATACAGTTCTTACGCATATATATTCCGTTCTTACACATATATATTCTGTTCTTACACATATATATTCAGAGTCTTACACATATATATTCAGTTCTTACGCATATATATTCCGTTCTTACGCATATATATTCAGTTCTTACGCATATATATTCCGTTCTTACACATATATATTCTGTTCTTACACATATATATTCAGAGTCTTACACATATATATTCAGTTCTTACGCATATATATTCCATTCTTACACTTATATTCCGTTCTAACGCATATATATTCCGTTCTTACACATCTATATTCCGTTCTTACACGTATATATTCCGTTCTTACACGTATATATTCCGTTCTTACACATATATAATCCGTTTTTACACATATATATTCCGTTCGTACACGTATATATTCTGTTCTTACACATATATATTCCGTTCTTACACGTATATATTTCGTTCTAACACATATATATTCCATTCTTACACATATATATTCTGTTTTTACACATATATATTCCGTTCTTACATGTATATATTCCGTTCTTACACATATATATTCCGTTCTTACACATATATATTCCGTTCTTACACATATATTCCGTTCTCACGCATATATATTGCGTTCTTTCGCAAATATATTCAGTTTTACGCATATATATTCAGTTCTTACGCATATATATTCAGTGTTTACACATATATATTAAGTTCTTACACATATATATTCAGTTCTTACACATATATATTCCGTTCTTACGCATATATATTCAGTTCTTACACATATATATATTCAGTTCTTACGCATATATATTCAGTTCTTACACATAGATATTCAGTTCTTACACATATATAGTCCGTTTTTACACATATATATTCCGTTCTTACACATATATATTCTGTTCTTACACATATATATTCCGAGCTTACACGTATATATTCCGTTCTTACACATATATATTCCGTTTTTACACATATATGATCCGTTCTTACACATATATATTCCGTTCTTACGCATATATATTCAGTTCTTACGCATATATATTCCGTTCTTACACATATATATTCTGTTCTTACACATATATATTCAGAGTCTTACACATATATATTCAGTTCTTACGCATATATATTCCATTCTTACACTTATATTCCGTTGTTACGCATATATATTCAGTTCTTACACATTTATATTCAGTTCTTACACATAAATATTCAGTTGTTACACATATATATTCCGTTCTTACACATATATATTCCGTTCTTACACGTACATATTCCGTTCTTACGCATTTATATTCCGTTCTTACGCATATATGTTCAGTTCTTACTCATATATATTCCGTTCTTACACATATATATTCCGTTCTTACGCATATATATTCAGTTCTTACGCATATATATTCAGTTCTTACGCATATATATTCAGTTCTTACGCATATATATTCAGTTCTTACACATAGATATTCAGTTCTTACACATATATAGTCCGTTTTTACACATATATATTCCGTTCTTACACATATATATTCTGTTCTTACACATATATATTCCGATCTTACACGTATATATTCCGTTCTTACACATATATATTCCGTTCTTACACATATATGATCCGTTCTTACACATATATATTCCGTTCTTACGCATATATATTCAGTTCTTACGCATATATATTCCGTTCTTACACATATATATTCTGTTCTTACACATATATATTCAGAGTCTTACACATATATATTCAGTTCTTACGCATATATATTCCATTCTTACACTTATATTCCGTTCTTACGCATATATATTCAGTTCTTACACATTTATATTCAGTTCTTACACATAAATATTCAGTTGTTACACATATATATTCCGTTCTTACACATATATATTCCGTTCTTACACGTACATATTCCGTTCCTACGCATTTATATTCCGTTCTTAAGCATATATGTTCAGTTCTTACGCACATATATTCAATTCTTACTCATATATAGTCCGTTCTTACACATATATATTCCGTTCTTACGCATATATATTCAGTTCTTACGCATATATATTCAGTTCTTACGCATATATATTCAGTTCTTACCTATATATATTCAGTTCTTACACATATATATTCAGTTCTTACACATATATATTCAGTTGTTACACATATATATTTCGTTCTTACACATATATATTCCGTTATTACACGTACATATTCCGTTCTTGCCCATATATATTCCGTTCGAACACATATATATTCAATTCTTACACATATATTCCGTTCTTACGCATATATATTCAGTTCTTACACATATATATTCAGTTCTTAAAAATATATATTAAGTTCTTACACATATATATTCAGTTCTTACACATATATATTCCGTTCTTACACATATATATTCCGTTCTTACACATATATATTCCGTTCTTACACGTATATATTCCGTTCTTACGGATATATATTCCGTGTTTACGCATATATATTCAGTTCTTACGCATATATATTCCGTTATTACGCATATATATTCCGTTTTTACGCATATATATTCCGTTCTTACGCATATATATTCAGTTTTACGCATATATATTCAGTTCTTACGCATATATATTCAGTTCTTACGCATATATATTCAGTTCTTACACATATATATTCAGTTCTTACGCATATATATTCCATTCTTACACATATATTCCGTTCTTACGCATATATATTCAGTTCTTACATATATATATTCAGTTCTTACACATATATATTCCGTTCTTACACATATATTCCGTTCTTAAGCATATATATTCAGTTCTTACACATATATATTCAGTTATTACACATATATATTCAGTTGTTACACATATATATTCCGTTCTTACACATATATATTCCGTTCTTACACGTACATATTCCGTTCTTACGCATGTATATTCCGTTCTTACGCATATATGTTCAGTTCTTACGCACATATATTCAATTCTTACGCATATATATTCCGTTCTTACACATATATATTCAGTTGTTACACATATATATTCCGTTCTTACACATATATATTCCGTTCTTACACGTACATATTCCGTTCTTACGCATATATATTCCGTTCTTACACATATATTCCGTTCTTAAGCATATATATTCAGTTCTTACACATATATATTCAGTTATTACACATATATATTCAGTTGTTACACATATATATTCCGTTCTTACAGATATATATTCCGTTCTTACACATATATATTCCGTTCTTACACATATATATTCCGTTCTTACACATATATTCCGTTCTCACGCATATATATTGCGTTCTTTCGCAAATATATTCAGTTTTACGCATATATATTCAGTTCTTACATATATATATTCAGTTCTTACACATATATATTCCGTTCTTACACATATATTCCGTTCTTACGCATATATATTCAGTTCTTACACATATATATTCAGTTATTACACATATATATTCAGTTGTTACACATATATATTCCGTTCTTACACATATATATTCCGTTCTTACACGTACATATTCCGTTCTTACGCATGTATATTCCGTTCTTACGCATATATGTTGAGTTCTTACGCACATATATTCAATTCTTACGCATATATATTCCGTTCTTACACATATATATTCAGTTGTTACACATATATATTCCGTTCTTACACATATATATTCCGTTCTTACACGTACATATTCCGTTCTTACGCATATATATTCCGTTCTTACACATATATTCCGTTCTTAAGCATATATATTCAGTTCTTACACATATATATTCAGTTATTACACATATATATTCAGTTGTTACACATATATATTCCGTTCTTACAGATATATATTCCGTTCTTACACGTACATATTCCGTTCTTACGCATGTATATTACGTTCTTACGCATATATGTTCAGTTCTTACGCACATATATTCAATTCTTACGCATATATATTCCGTTCTTACACATATATATTCCGTTCTTACGCATATATATTCTTACACATATATTCCGTTCTTACACATATATATTCCGTTCTTACCCATATATAATCCGTTCTAACGCATATATATTCCGTTCTTACAAATATATATGCCTTTCTTACCCGTATATATTCCGTTCTTACACATATATATTCCGTTTTTACACATATATATTCTGTTCTTACACGTATATATTTTGTTCTTACACATATATATTCCGTTCTTACACGTATATATTTCGTTCTTACACATATATATTCCATTCTTACATATATATTCTGTTTTTACACATATATATTCCGTTCTTGCATGTATATATTCCGTTCTTACACATATATATTCCGTTCTTACACATATATATTCCGTTATTACACGTACATATTCCGTTCTTACACATATATATTCCGTTCTTACACATATATATTCCGTTCTTACGCATATATATTCATTTCTTACACATATATATTCCGTTCTTACGCATATATATTCAGTTCTTACACATAGATATTCAGTTCTTACACATATATATTCCGTTTTTACACTTATATATTCCGTTCTTACACATATATATTCTGTTCTTACACATATATATTCCGATCTTACACGTATATATTCCGTTCTTACACATATATATTCCATTCTTACACATATATATTCCGTTCTTACACATATATTCCATTCTTACGCATATATATTCAGTTCTTACGCATATATATTCAGTTCTTACGCATATATATTCCGTTTTTACACATATATATTCTGTTCTTACACATATATATTCAGTTCTTACACATATATATTCAGTTCTTACACATATATATTCATTTCTTACTCATATATATTCCATTCTTACACATATATTCCGTTCTTACGCATATATATTCAGTTCTTACACATATATATTCAGTTGTTACACATATATATTCGGTTCTTACACATATATATTCCGTTCTTACACGTACATATTCCGTTCTTACGCATATATATTCCGTTCTTACGCATATATGTTCAGTTCTTCCGCACATATATTCAATTCTTACGCATATATATTCCGTTCTTACGCATATATATTGTAACACATATATTCCGTTCTTACACATATAGATTTCGTTCTTACACATATATATTCCGTTCTAACGCATATATATTCCGTTCTTACACATCTATATTCCGTTCTTACACGTATATATTCCGTTCTTACACGTATATATTCCGTTCTTACACATATATAATCCGTTTTTACACATATATATTCCGTTCGTACACGTATATATTCTGTTCTTACACATATATATTCCGTTCTTACACATATATATTCAGTTCTTACGCGTATATATTGAGTTCTTACGCATATATATTCCGTTCTTACACATATATATTCTGTTCTTACACATATATATTCAGCTCTTACACATATATATTCAGTTCTTACACATATATATTCAGTTCTTAAGCATATATATTCCATTCTTACACATATATTCCGTTCTTACGCATATATATTCAGTTTTACGCATATATATTCAGTTCTTACGCATATATATTCAGTTTTTACACATATATATTCCGTTCTTACACATATATATTCCGATCTTACACGTATATATTCCGTTCTTACACATAGATATTCCGTTCTTACACATATATGATCCGTTCTTACACATATATATTCCGTTCTTACGCATATATATTCAGTTCTTACTCATATATATTCAGTTCTTACGCATATATATTCAGTTGTTACACATATATATTCCGTTCTTACACATATATATTCCGTTCTTACGCACATATATTCCGTTCTTACGCACATATATTCCGTCTTACGCATATATATTCCGTTCTTACGCATATATATTCCGTTATTACGCATATATATTCCGTTCTTACGCATATATATTCCGTTCTTACGCATATATATTCAGTTTTACGCATATATATTCAGTTCTTACGCATATATATTCAGTTCTTACGCATATATATTCAGTTCTTACACATATATATTCAGTTCTTACGCATATATATATTCCATTCTTACACATATATTCCTGTTCTTACGCTTATTCAGTTCTTACACATATATATTCAGTTGTTACACATAAATATTCAGTTGTTACACATATATATTCCGTTCTTACATGTATATATTCCGTTCTTACACATATATATTCCGTTCTTACACATATATATTCCGTTCTTACACATATATTCCGTTCTCACGCATATATATTGCGTTCTTACGCATATATATTCAGTTTTACGCATATATATTCAGTTCTTACGCATATATATTCAGTTTTTACACATATATATTAAGTTCTTACACATATATATTCAGTTCTTACACATATATATTCCGTTCTTACGAATATATATTCAGTTCTTACACATATATATATTCAGTTCTTACGCATATATATTCAGTTCTTACACATAGATATTCAGTTCTTACACATATATAGTACGTTTTTACACATATATATTCTGTTCTTACACATATATATTCTGTTCTTACACATATATATTCCGTTCTTAAACATATATATTCCGTTCTTACACGTACATATTCCGTTCTTATGCATATATATTCCGTTCTTACACATATATTCCGTTATTAAGCATATATATTCAGTTCTTACACATATATATTCAGTTCTTACACATATATATGCAGTTGTTACACATATATATTCCGTTCTTACACATATATATTCCGTTCTTACACGTACATATTCCGTTCTTATGCATATATATTCCGTTCTTACACATATATTCCGTTCTTAAGCATATATATTCAGTTCTTACACATATATATTCAGTTCTTACACATATATATTCAGTTGTTACACATATATATTCCGTTCTTACACATATATATTCCGTTCTTACACGTACAAATTCCGTTCTTACGCAGATATATTCAATTCTTACGCATATATATTCCGTTCTTACACATATATATTCCGTTCTTACGCATATATATTCTTACACATATATTCCGTTCTTACACATATATATTCCGTTCTTACACATATATATTCCGTTATAACGCATATATATTCCGTTCTTACAAATATATATTCCATTCTTACACGTATATATTCCGTTCTTACACATATATATTCCGTTTTTACACATATATATTCCGTTCGTACACGTATATATTCTGTTCTTACACATATATATTCCGTTCTTACACGTATATATTCCGTTCTTACACATATATATTCCGTTCTTACACGTACATATTCCGTTCTTACACATATATATTACGTTCTTACACATATATATTACGTTCTTACGCATATATATTCAGTTCTTACACATATATATTAGTTCTTACGCATATATATTTAGTTCTTACACATATATATTCAGTTCTTACACATATATATTCCGTTCTTACGCATATATATTCAGTTCTTACACATATATATTCAGTTGTTACACATATATATTCCGTTCTTACAGATATATATTCCGTTCTTACACGTACATATTCCGTTCTTACGCATGTATATTACGTTCTTACGCATATATGTTCAGTTCTTACGCACATATATTCAATTCTTACGCATATATATTCCGTTCTTACACATATATATTCCGTTCTTACGCATATATATTCTTACACATATATTCCGTTCTTACACATATATATTCCGTTCTTACCCATATATAATCCGTTCTAACGCATATATATTCCGTTCTTACAAATATATATGCCTTTCTTACCCGTATATATTCCGTTCTTACACATATATATTCCGTTTTTACACATATATATTCTGTTCTTACACGTATATATTTTGTTCTTACACATATATATTCCGTTCTTACACGTATATATTTCGTTCTTACACATATATATTCCATTCTTACATATATATTCTGTTTTTACACATATATATTCCGTTCTTGCATGTATATATTCCGTTCTTACACATATATATTCCGTTCTTACACATATATATTCCGTTATTACACGTACATATTCCGTTCTTACACATATATATTCCGTTCTTACACATATATATTCCGTTCTTACGCATATATATTCATTTCTTACACATATATATTCCGTTCTTACGCATATATATTCAGTTCTTACACATAGATATTCAGTTCTTACACATATATATTCCGTTTTTACACTTATATATTCCGTTCTTACACATATATATTCTGTTCTTACACATATATATTCCGATCTTACACGTATATATTCCGTTCTTACACATATATATTCCATTCTTACACATATATATTCCGTTCTTACACATATATTCCATTCTTACGCATATATATTCAGTTCTTACGCATATATATTCAGTTCTTACGCATATATATTCCGTTTTTACACATATATATTCTGTTCTTACACATATATATTCAGTTCTTACACATATATATTCAGTTCTTACACATATATATTCATTTCTTACTCATATATATTCCATTCTTACACATATATTCCGTTCTTACGCATATATATTCAGTTCTTACACATATATATTCAGTTGTTACACATATATATTCGGTTCTTACACATATATATTCCGTTCTTACACGTACATATTCCGTTCTTACGCATATATATTCCG